>JAINUW010000768.1:0-138119 GCA_020205615.1 Panax quinquefolius
TATTATTAAATCTTATGATATTACGCTATCCCCCGTGTTCTGTTGGGATTAGAAAAGCAGTTATAGAATCGGCCGAAAGCTATCATGGAGCTTGTATAAGAAAAAGAACTCTATGAAGTTTGGGTTTTTATTAGTAGCTATTTGGTTTGCTTTAAAATAAATAAAATAAAATTAGGGGGACTTTGAAAAGTGCTTGAGTTGTAATTAAATTTATATCTATACCAAAAATCATAGATGAAAGAACAAAAAATCAAATTTTGTCTTATTATATATTTATATAGATTTCTTCTTATTCTAAAAGGTATTTTGTGAATATATTATATGTGTTATTGTTTTAATGTATGGCTTGATTGCTTTTACATACATGATACATGTATCTTATGATTGAGGCATTCTTTACTTATCAAATAAAAAAAACCAAAAGTTGAAAAGGAAAAATTATAGATATCACATTGAGTCATCAAATGTAGTTTCTAAATCATGGTTACCACTTACAGGAAATCTTTGATCTACTAAATTACAAAATGAAATCGAATACGAAGAACGCTACCTCTTATAACGTATAATTTTGTTTGCTCGTCAAATTACCTAATGAACTATAAACCTACACGAAGAACAAATAGTGAACACACCAAAAGCTTGATGGCTTGGTACATCAGAATAACTTTGTTGTGAGAACCAAAAGCATCGATAAAGGAGAAAATTAATTGCTATAGTGCTATAAAATTAATTGTATACCTTGACTCAATATATGGCTTTATTTATAGTTGCTCACTGCTTTGCACGACTACAAGACACCCAAAGTCGATTGGGAATAGGAACCCAATTAGAGTTTCCATAGGAATAAGATCCTTATTATTGGATAAGATCTTCCTTTTTAAAAATAGGAAACCAAACACGATAAGAAATCATAAGTCAACTTGGACTTTGACCCTTCTAGAACACAAAGTCGCGCATAACCTACCACATGCCATGCCTATGGCTTGGGACCGAGATTTGGGCATTGGTTATAGACCCAAAATCTCATCCCAACATTGCCCTCACTCCCCTATTATAAGAGATATGATAGGGGAGTAAACAATAAGAGGTGGAATAATAATCTTTGGAATATCATAAAATATTGAAGAGTATCCTCCGATGCTTGATCTCGATCCGATGCCACTATCGGGGAGTTAACCCAAGTAGAAGAGATAAAAGAGGCTTCTAAGCGAGAATCCATAAGCGATATTGAGAGCTATAATAAGAAAAAGCCCATAATCATCATATCGGATAGCTCGTCAAAGCTTGTCGAAGCAGATGACTCGTCAAAGCTTGTCAAATCGACGGCTTGTCAAAGCTTGTCAAGCAGAATGGCTCATCAAAGCTTTTTAAGCGGAATGACTCTTCAAAGCTTTTTAAGCGAAGGCGGACGATTCGTCAAAGCTTGTTAAGCGAAATTTGCTCGTCAAAGCTTGTTAAGCGGGACGACTCATCAAAGCTTGTTAAGCGGGATGGCTCATCAAAGCATTTTAAATGGGCGTAAGCGTTTAATCTCTAGGACTAAAAGTTATCATTTGTGATAAGCGACTCCACTTTGGAACTCAAATAGTCACCAAGAAATATGATGTGCGGTGGCATCGAGAAATTTGTTGAGGTGGTATGAAGATTTGCTTTGAAATTATGTATATGCCAAAATATATATCCCCCTTTCCCAAACACTCTGTTTCTGAGTTTTAAAATGGACAGAAAAGAAAAGAAATGGACGGAAAATTTAATTTTTCTTTCCAATTCTTATGTTTCTGAGTTTTTTAATAAACGGAAAAGAAAAAAATGGATAGAAAACTTGGCCACTTTTTCTGCAAAGTTTTAGTCAAAATTAGCATGATTTGGACGGAAAAGAAATTCGAATAAGTAATATTTTTATAATTCCCATATTATCCTCAATTTTTAATATAATAAATTTTAAATTACAACTCATGTCCTCAATTTTAAATTTTCTATCATTTTCATTAAAAACTCGAAACAACACAAAGGAAAACTTCAAGTTTTCTATTCTTTTCTTTTACATTTCAAAACTTCGAAACAAAGCGAAAAGTCAATTTTAATCGAAGAAGAGAAGTAGCCCAAACCAAATATAGAGCGGAATAACATCGAAGTTATCAAAGGCGATAGAGGCGCCTGAAATTGAGCTTTAATAAAATTGATCAATTAGCGTTAGATCTTCTATAATAGAAGATAATAGAGGATTTGCCGAAGGAAAACACAAATCTCAATCCGACCATCATTGAACTTGGGTAAACACCGCATCTCAATAGGCGAAAAAAATTGAACTAGTAAAAAATACTGACTTGAAACCCGGTGTGTTGCGGTAATTATAATATGAAAATGCCACGATACTTTTGGCGGAGTAGATGTGATGATGGTTACGTGATGCTAATTCGGGCTTAAGTGAAGCTTAGAGAGTGCTGGGAAGAACTACTAGTACATAGGCCTACTACGGGGAAGAACTACTAATACATAGACCCACAAATTCACGCCTCTTATGTAATCTGGTGACCTCTCTAAAATGTTAACAATGACACCACCTCTTTCTCATACAGGTAAATATTTGTATATGCATCACACTAATACTTGACTCATCTTTTAATAATATCATGAGAGGCAGACTTTATTTAGCATATATAAGATGAGTATCATGAACATTGATAACTTTGAATAAAATAATAATATTCTTCGCATATAATGAAAGCATTTACACAAATTCAAAATATAATGCATGTTTTAGAGCATTCACTCATATTATATTTTGATACTTATTTGAGTGAGCCTTCATCCAAAAATCATGGTGATTGTTGGGCTGGAATATTTGGGCCCATAACCAATGCCCAAATCAGGAGCCCAAGCCACGCGTGGATCGATTATTTGGTGACTTGGTGTTACAGAAGGGTTGAAGTTGACTTGTGATTCCTTGCCCTTTTCGGTTTTTTTGTTTTTAAGGAAGAAAGAGCTTATCAATGATAAGGATGTTATTCTTATAGAAACTCTAATTAGGTTTCTATTCCCAATTGACTTTACGGTGTCTTGTAGTAGAACGATGCGAGCAACTATAAATCAATGATTCGTGCATTAAGGTCAAGGTACATGCACACAATTAATTTATAACACTAAAGCAATTAATTTTTTCCATTGTTGATGCTTTTGGCCTGTATTGATTCTCACATCGTGGCTATCTCCTGATGTTCCAAGCCGTCAAGCTTGTTGGTGTGATCACTATTTGTTCCTTGTTCATGTTATTGTTCGTTGTTTGGTGATTTGGTGAGTGGACAAATTTAGGCGTTTCAATTGAGAATAGGACCCGATTAGAGTTTTCGTAGGAATAACATCTATCATTGAATAAGATCTTCATTCCTTAAAAACTGGACAAGGAATTATAAGTCGACTTGGACTTTGACCATTCTAGAACACCAAGCTACCAAATAATCGATTTGCCGTGTGGTTCGGGCTCAAATTTGGACATCGGTTATATGGACTTGAAAATTTTCATCATAACACTACCTATGGTAGAATGACAAGACATCTAATTTCCGTACCACGATTTGGAACTATAGAACCCGATCGTAGAGCGGGACAATAAAAGTTCCCCTAGTAACCTGTTACGAACACCTTTGGTTTACTTTCAATCTTTATCTATTAAAGCTTTTAAATTAAGCATGAAATAATTTTTTGTTTCATGAATGCTTATTATAACTTCATACTTAGTGGCTTTATGAAATAATTTTTTAATGCTCAAGTACTCTAGATGAACCATGTGGCAAGCATCACACTTACTGGTGTTTCTTGTATAGGATACATACATTGTCGGATTTCACTTCTATAAACCCATGTTATAAACATATATATATATGAGGGAGGATCTAAAGCGGACCAAAAGCGGACCAAGGAGAGGACCGAGGGCAAAAACACGCGGGTTTCAGAGGTGCAGGTCGGAAAAACCACGGATTGACCACGAAACCGGCGTGTTTTTGCCTTGTCCGCTCCTTGGTCCGTTCTTTTCGTCCGGTTTAGATCCTCCTATATATATATATATATATAATACCAATTACATTTTGAAAAAGCAACTCCATTTCCCACCCCATTTCCCACACTCGTGAACATTTGCTAGATTCTTCCCTCAAAAGTCCTTCACCCACCACATGTCATCATCACATGTGGGCCCCACCATTATTATATCTTGAATAATCTCCTGGAATTATTTTGAAAAATGGTTAAATGGGGTCAAATAATAAGCAAAATTTTACAACAACTACTATAAAAATCATCTCAATATTTTTAACAACATTTATCATCATTATTATAATTAGCAATATTTAACAACCGTGTCGTTCGAGGAAAGAGTGGGTTTTCCGATAAAGAGATTTTTCCTATTGGCGCGCAATTAGGTGACCAAATCTCTCCTTGTGAGAACTTCTGAACATCGTTAATATTGCAAATAATAATATTAATAACTTTAATCGTCTCAATTATTGATTTAACAATATATAAAATATTGACAATAATTGAATCAAATAACGTGAGATACTATCAACGGCAATTCTTTGTAACAATAATTGAACAAAAGCGAGTGATTTCTCACGTAAGCATCAATAATCAATCTGGTGCTACTATGCAAACCACGCGTGTATTCATGCTTTTAACACTTGGTGTTTCAACGAGTTAATGGTAAAACTTCCGTCGTTATTTTTATAAAATATTTTTTGTCGTTTCTCAATCAAACAATAATTTTTGTAGGGTCCACCAATGATTGTGCCGTTGTACGAATATTCTCTGTTAAAACGAATATTCCCCGACCAATCGAATATTATATAATAACTTGCGTACTTTGCAAAATTTATAAATATTACCCACAACTATAACATTATATCAAATTCATTCCATAATATTCAAAAATGATATTTATAGAAAAATCATCTTTATTCATAAAAGTTGGGGTCTTACAACCTACCCTTTTATGAAATTTCGCCCTCGAAATTAGGGTACGTATCTGGTATGTCGAAGAGGTAAGGATACCTTGATTTCATTTCAGATTCTAACTCTCAGGTCATTTCCTCAACATCGTGGTTCCTCCACAAAACTTTGACTTGAGGTATAACCGTAGAGCGTAGAACATGTTCCTTCTTATCCACGATTTTAACAGGAACCTCTTCATACGTTAAATCTTCCGCTATTATTTAAGTAGGTTCTAACTCAATAATGTGGTTCGGGTCTTTCACATATTTACGTAACATGGATATGTGAAAAACGTTATGAACACGAGACATACTTGGCGGTAAAGCGAGTCTATAGGCCACAGTTCCTACTCGATCGAGGATTAAAAATAGGCCAATGAATCGAGGATTGAGCTTTTCTCTCTTTCCAAATCTTGTAACTCCTTTCCATGGAGCAACACGTAAACAACACATGATCTACAATATCAATTCCACGTCCTTTCGATGAAGATCGGTATAACTCTTTTGTCGATCTTGTGAGGTTTTTATATCGTTGTCGGATCGTTTGAATCTTTTCCGTAGTCATGCCTTTTTCAACTCGGTCCCAACAATGTTACTTCACCAACCTCATCCCGATATCTTTGGAGAGCGACACTTTCTTCCATACAACACTTCAAATGGAGCCATGCCGATACTTGTTTGATAAGCTGTTGTTGTAGGAAAACTCCACCAATGGTAGAACTTATCCCAACTTCCTTGAAGTCAAGGACACGAGTCTTAATAAATCTTCAAAAGTTTGAATAGTCCTCTCGACTACCCGTCTGGTTTGAGGATGATATGTCGTCTAGCTAAATAAATCGTGCTCCATAGCTTTTGCAAACTAACCCAAAATCGTGAAGTGAATCTTGGGTCTCGATCGGAAACTATGGATCTTGGCATACCATGCGATCTTAAAATCTCATTTATGTACATACGAGGAAGGCGTTCAAATGTATAAGTTTCTCGTATAGGTAAGAAATGAGCCGACTTGGTCAATCTATCAACAATGACCCAAATCGCATATATGCCTTGAGAAACCTTGGGAAGGCCAAGTGCTTGAAATCCATGGTAATGTGCTCCACTTCCATTACGAAATTTCAAGTGATTGCAATGGACCTTTTGGTACTTGATGCTCGCCTTGACTCGTTGACAAGTTAGACACCTTGAGATAAACTCCGCGATCTCTCTCTTCATATTTCTCCACCAAAATGTATGTCGAAGATCATGATACATTTTGATACTCCCATGATGGATTGCAAATGGTGTGTTGTGCGCCTCCATCATGATTTTATACTTTAAATCAGGGTCGCTAGGAACACAAAGTCTGGAGTTGACTCGAAGTATTCCTTCCTCATCGATTCTTGCTTCCGGCATAGCACCTTCTTGCACTTTCTTCCTCATACGCATCGGTTCAGTGTCAGCTTGCAAGGCGACTTTAACTTTATCGATTAAAGTTGGTTCTACTCGTATATTCACCATCATCACGTTGGTCCCTAGAGTCTTTAACTCTATCTTCATCCTTTGCAAGTCATATAAAATGGGCCTTTGCATTGACAATATCACACTCGTACCCGCATATGATCTTCTACTCAATGCGTCAGCTACTACGTTCGCTTTACCAGGATGGTATTGAATGGTATGATCATAATCTTTTAACAGTTCAAGCCAACATCGTTGCCACATGTTGAGTTCCTTTTGGGTGAAGAAATATTTGAGGCTTTTATGATCCGTAAAGATCTCCACTTTCTCCCCATACAAGTAATACCTCCAAATTTTAAGTGCGAAGACAACAGCTGCCAACTCTAGATCATGAGTAGGATAATTCCTCTCATATTCTTTGAGTTGCTGAGAGGCATAGGCTATGACTTTCTCATGTTGCATGAGAACACATCCTAACCCTTTTCCCGATGCATCACTGTAGATGACAAATCCCTCAAGGCAGATGATGGTACCGCCGAACATGTCTTTGAAATGAGTTTCCTCTTGAGTTCTGGAAAACTCTTCTCACATTCCACGCTCCAACCGAATTTTATATCTTTCCTAGTCAGCTGAGTTAATGGAGTAGCGATTCAAGAAAACCCTTCCACGAATCTCCGATAATAACCAGCTAATCCGAGAAAGCTACGTACTTGATCACAGCGATTTAGAAGTTGCTCCGACTTTGAATAGCTTCAATCTTTGTCAGGTCAACAGATATTCCATGACTTGATACTACGTGCCCAAGGAATGCTACTTCCTCAAGCCAGAATTCGCATTTCTTCAACTTGGCATAAAGCTTGTTTTCACGAAGCTTTTGGAGTATCAGCCTCAAGTGTTGCTCTTGATCTTCACGGCTTTTGGAATATATGAGGATGTCATCAATAAAGACGACCATGAAGTAATCCAAATATTCCTTGAATAATCGGTTCATCATATCCATGAAGGCAGCAGGAGCATTAGTCAATCCAAAAGACATGACTAAGAATTCATAATGCCCGTACCGAGTTCTGAAGGCATTCTTTGGAATATCCTCAGTTTTAACCTTCAGCTGATGATATCCAAAACGAAGATCGATCTTTGAAAAGAATTGTGTTCCTTGTTGGTCAAACAGGTCATCAATGCGAGGTAGCGGATACATATTCTTGATGGTGACATGGTTTAATTTACGGTAGTTAATCAAAGTCGTATACTCCCATTTTTCTTCTTCACGAATAGAACGGAGCACCCCAATAGGACGTACTAGGGGCGAATGAAACTAATGTCTAACAATTCCTACAATTGAGTCTTTAACTCCTGAAGTTCAATAGGAGCCATTCGATATGGGGCTTTGGAAATGGGTTTTGTACCGGGTTCAAGGTCGATACAAAATTCAATTTCACGCTCTGGGGGTAGGCCAGGAAGTTTTTCATGGAATACGTCAGGAAATTTATTAATAATAGAAATATCATTCAAAACTGACGTATTTTTGTTTAGATTCGTGACATGAGCTAAGAAAGCTTGACATCCATTTTTTAATAATTGAATAGCTTTATGGCTTGAGATGACAGTGATTGATTTTAATGGTTTGGTTGCTTGAATTCGCATAATAGGTTGGTTAGGAATATGAAAGCTAACAACCTTACGAAAATAATCAATTTTCGCATGATGAGTAGTTAACCAATCAATCCCTAGAATCACATCAAATGCAAGTATTTTCAAAGAAATAAGATCGACAAGTAACGTGCGGGTGCCGATTTGAACTAAATAAGACTTATAAACAGCGGATGTAATGAAGGTTTCTCCCAACGAAATTTCCATGAGATAAGTCAAAATCTAATTTCTCGAGTCAAATTTAATCGTTGGTATAAGTAGGAGAAATAAAAGAATGGGTAGAAGCACGGTATCAAATAAGGTATAGACTTTCAGAGTTTATGATAAGCTTACCCATGATGACCTCGTTCGGGTTCCTTGCTTTTACGGGAGGTCACAACAAAAGCTCTCCTTGAACTCTTTGGTTTTGACTTATGCGGGGCGGTATTTTGTGTCACCATTCAAGCTGGACTTGTCTTGATTGCACGACAAAATCGGGCTAGGTGACCTTCTCTTCCACAATTATAACACGCTTTGGATGGCATCGGCGTAGTTTGGTGATATGTCCCCCCTTCCGCATTTGAAGCATATGATAGGTGGTCGTTCTCCTTACTTAACAACAGGTGTTGGTGCTGACGTCTTTCCATCATTGTTGAATCTCCTCTTTTTGAAATGTCCATTCTTATTGTCTTGGCCATGATTACCACCGAAGTGGTTACCATTTCTGGCATGTTGATTTCCTCCACGTTTGTTGTCACCGCTTCGATGACTGCTACCACTGGTATTATTATTTTGCCGGTTGCTTTCTCTTAGTTGCGTTAACTCGTTATCGCGCTCCAATAACTGAGCCCTATTTACAACATCAAAATACAAACACAGTTTATGAGAAATTAGATATTAACGTATCTCGGGTTTCAAACCTCTTAGAAACATCCGCGTCATTCTCTCCTCATTATCAACCAAGTGAGACGCAAACCGGGACAACTTGGCAAACTTAGATTCGTACTGCGACACGGTCATATTGTTCTGCTCCAACTTGATGAACTCTACCTCTTTCATGTGACGAATACTTTTCGGGAAAGTACTTGTCGTTGAATAGTTCTTGGAACTTCTTCCAAGACATCTTCAGTGCGGCAGGTTGAGTACGCTTTACCGATTCCCACCAGTAATCTGCCTCTCCTCGCAACATAAAGGTTGCAAAGGGAACCTTTTGCTCCTCGGAGCATCCCAAGACATCAAATATTTTGGTGATTTGCTTTATCTACGCTTTCGCCTTAAGTGATTTTGGCTCTCCAATAAACTCTGGTGGTCTCAGCTCCTTGAACTGTTTAGCGGTGACCGTCCGAAAGTTTCCAGTGTTTCCACCTACATTTTGGACAGGAGCCGCTCTCGCCTGATGTTGCATGAATTGCATAAAGCCTCTGAACATTCCATCATTCATCATTTGGTCAGTGTTGTTGTTTGCATGAGGATTTTCGCCTTCCTGATGCACATTATCTTGGGTGTTGATCTGTAGTGACTCAACGGTCTCCTGTGCTCCATTGCTATTCTCAATATTCTCGGATGTCATTTTCAGATACTGCCACAAAGCAAGGGTTAATTGACATGTAACATATTATCCCTATACTTTGACCGACCAATTAAATACCAAATAAACTTAGGTAGGTCATACTAGCGAAGGAATTTTCCCGTCTCTCCCCTCCTAGTTCTAGACTCACATCTTAGCTAGGGATTATATCCTTAAGCTTTGATACCAAGCTGTGGCGCCCCCCAAAATAGGTATACATCACCTATTACGAGTCGCCAAATACATGGTACAAAATCAAATACAACCTTAAATATCTGACATGTGATGTGAGTTTTAATAAAAATATTATCTTCAGGCGTTATTCAAACTCAAAATAAGTCCTCAATACATTTATTATCACACTATTTCATAGAATAGTGAGGACTACTAATGCTATCATACGGACCGTCACTGCTCTTCCCAGACTAATCCTGCTACATTCTCATTTCACGAAGAGAACGGTGAAAGAAAAGGTGAGCTCAACTAGCCAAGAAGAAATATTATGACTAAGATAATGCGAATAAATTATCATTAGTCTTCAACGATGTTCAATGATAAAATATAACAAACATCAAGTTTAAGCTGCAAGATGAATAAGCAATCCATTAGAAGAGTCAAGTAGAGAATAAAATCTACTATCTTTTATGATTTAAAAGGTTTTCATTACTTTTATCGCTCAGACTCTCGACAATAAATAATCCACATCATCCTCCTTTTCGACCGATGATATTCACTAGTATCACGACCACAAATTATCCATGTACTACGGGCGAGGATATTCGTGTATTCATCAATGGTCATGATCATGCCAACATTTGTCCATCAATGCACTTCGACGATGAGGATTTTTACCACATCATTTGTAACATTACGGTCATGATTATCTTTGAATAATCTTGGTCATAATCATATCAAGTCCATCTATGCACTACTGGTGCCACGAGATGACTTTTAACATATTATAAACATGAGGATGATGACAATGATATAAGAATTCAATAAAACAAGTTCAAGGATAAATTTTAAAGATTTATAATTTAATTTATCCGAAATCAATAACGTCAAATTGTAAACATGATCTTTGTTTTGTGGAGTAAAATTCAAGAATGCTCAGAAGAATATTTTCATGAAAAGATACTGGATGAAGCGCAAATATCAAGAATATTCCACTAATTTCATGGAGTATAGAAACCAAAACTTTAACCAACCGAGTATAATAGAATATATGAAACCATAAAATGGATTTTTCTTGCCATGCGATAATCACGTAAGCAGCATTATTCCAACAGAGTAATAAAGAATGGAACTGTGTCGTGCGTAATCCGCATGCATGACGAGGATATTATAACAGAATAATAAAGAATGGAACCAGGTCATGCGTAATCCACACAGACAGGATGTTCCAACAGAATAATAAAGAATGGAACCAGGTCATGCGTAATCCGCACAGACAGGATGTTCCAACAGAATAATTAAGAATGGAATAACAACAGAATTCACCAGGCATGTGATAGACCGCACAGACAAGTTATTCCAACAGAATAATAAAGAATGGAATAACAGAAGAATTTCACCATGTATGCGGTACTTCGCATAGACAGGTTATGTTAGGTTTGTAATATTCAAGAACGCAATCAAATTGCAAAAATTAAGCGGAAGCGAGATAAATCAGAGTTTTAAAATTTTACAAATCATATACCCGGATCACCCTTTATGCACAATTATTAATTAAACGAAAAAGATGAATAAGAATCATACCCTTGAAGATCGAGCTTCCTCAGGTACAAGTTCACCTCCAATCCTTTTTCGCGTTCAACTTGAATCCACCGGGTTTGGTTCCTTCCTTTGATCAACGTTAGCCACCCAAGTGTTTGGCCTCTAGAGGTGATCCACCAAGGAAGAATAAGAATTCAAGAAGATGGGTGGTTGGCTAAACCCTAGTTTTTCTATCTCTATAGAAAAAGAGCGTACTCTCCAACAACTGGAATAACGTATATCTGATATCTGATATAAGACTCCTCTTATAAAAATATCAAGTAACCCTATTAAAATAAGGTATTATTTAATTAAACTCTTTTAATTAAATGGGCCCCTAATCTTATTAGGGATAATTAATTAAACTCCTTTAATTAATTTTCCTCCTAATCCTATTAGGAATAAAGCGAGAGTACTTATATTAAATTAATTCCTAAACTCTTTAGAAATTAAAATAATAATAATTGTAATAATATTAATAAGACTCCTCTTATTAATTTATATTTAATATTTCTAAAATATTAAATAATAAATATTAAGCTATTTAATTTATTCTATCACCATAGATTAAATTAAATATACTTAATATATTATTACGATTATGCCATTAACTTCTTAAATAATTATTCTTCCTTTTATGGTGTGACCCTTTAGGTTCTCCATATTAAACGGTTGTGAATAAATCAATTAGAACAATTCTAATCTTATTTAAATAAATAAATTAAACAATTAATTTATTTAAATAAATAATATTTATTCTACAATAGAGATAAGCCTCCCTAGCGATCAACGACTTTCCAAATAATATAGATTTCAACATTAATCATAAAAGAACCTTTGAGTAAATAGTTACAATATAATTCAATCCTTCCACCATACAATGTCCCAATTAAATATAAGACATGGAATTCTTTGTCAAGTCTTATTTTATTTAATTATATGTATTTCGACTCTTAAATGCACAACTCAAATAATGCAAATTAGAAACTCCTTTCTAATTTCATTACTCGCCTTAACCAAGGACTCTTGGGTTGTCATTTATCGAATCACATAGACATTCTCTTCTTTTAATAGAAGTGGTAGATTCTTTATTGATCATTCATTATCTCCATGTACAACTTATTATACCCAAGCATACCCTTTGATATTCCCTAAGGGTCTTAAGGAATAAGTCAAAGTATAACTCATCATACACAAGATACTATGATGATCTCAAGTCCAAGGATCACTTGTACTACTATCACTCTGAGAATTCCTATTGACAGCAAGTAAAACTCCATTAGGTATTCCTTAGCGAGCCAACGTTCAATTGAACTTATTCTCTAATAAGCACCTACATACTTGCTTTAGTGTTCCACACAAATGATCATGAGATCAATCATCCTCATCCAATGAAGCAAGCAACGTATGTACCAATCTATCCGGATTCACTAATCCCAATTTAGTAATCCAATGATTGGGAACTATTTTAGATTTAAGCTTTCTAAGAATTTAGATCTCATTAGAATGATCATCATCATTATTCTAAAAGCATTGCTTAAAACTATGGGTTTATCACATATTATAAAACAAAGATCATGTAGATAATTAAAAGCCTTTAATAAATTAATACTTTTTATTAATAAATGAATAAGATTGTTATAAAGTATATGCTTTATCATCAAACATGATTGGCTTGTGTGCATATTACTTTCAATCTCCCACTTGCACTAAAAGCCAATCGCCATTGTATCTTATACTCTTCTTCTCTAAGTGACGATTATCCTGGCCGTTGGATAAGCTTTAGTTAATGGATATGTAATGTTGTTCTTGAGAGTCCACCATCTCTATAGTGATTTCCTTCTTTCAATGATTCTTATAATCAAATGAAAGTGCCACAACACATGTTTAGATCCAAAATGAGACTTAGGAACTATTCCTAGTTACAGTAATGAACTTTTAATCCAAACAATCAACTTGCGACTTCATTTATAGCTATTTACTTTGTCTTTATCACTAAACCAAAGAACTCTTTCTTTGTTTGGAACCTTTCCAATTCAACGCACCACTATTCAAGATAACGCTTTACCTTAAAGTGGATTTTTTTACGTCTATCTTGGTGTCCGTACGAAAAACTTGAGTCTGTTAAGCCCTCTAGTTTTAATTTAGACCCACCATGAATATGATCACATCCTTAGTGCTTAGGTTAAGCACTTTAAGATGTTTTCATCGACTCATAGTGAACTTCTTCATAATATGATTGATCAACATCAGGTCTCGTATATTTCATTGCATACATGATTGTCACTCATGCGATCTCTCTTCTTTTAATAGTTTGTGGGGACTATTAAGAGAGATACACTCCATGGCTCATCAACATGAAACATCTCTTGGAGCTTGCCATGCTAAACGACTTTAGCATCAAATGAATATACGTTCCTTGGGTTAAGTCGAGCATCCTCTTAAATCTATCTATATAGATTTATATCCCCAATTAAGATACTCTTCCAAATCATTCATGGAGGAATGTTTGAGACAACTTTATCTTTATTGATTGTAGCATTGGTATGTCATTCCTTATTAAGTAGTATATCAACATATAATACTAGAAATTTCACGGCGCTCTAATTGACCCTTTTGTACACACTAGAACTCTTACCTCATCGTATGTAACTCGGATCATCATCTTCATATGATCGTACCTCATCATCATCATCCATGATGAATCCATACCTCCTAGGTATCTTTGGTACTATTCGCATTTACTGATTGGTTTGTGGTATAATAGAGTCTATCTATAGGTTCCTCTTATTTGACTTATAGTATTTTGTGGTTCTTGAATTCTTCAAGATCTATTATCCTCCCACTAGCCCCTTTTAATGATAAACACCTTTATCTTAGAAGGCAGCGTGTTTCGTAATAAACACCTTTTGCTAAGTAGAATTATAGAACATATACCCTAAACTTACTTTAGGATGTCCCATAAATCTGTACATGTCAAATCTTGTCCTAAGCTTATCCTTCAAAACCTTTTCACATAAGTTGGACAACCCCTTATCTTAACATACTTAAGATTAGGAATCCTCCCTATCCATAACTTTTATGGAGTCTTTGGGGGCGAATTTTGAGGTTACCTTTCAGTGAATATGCGACCATTTCTAGGACATTATCCCGGAAGGATCTTTGGAATGTCGGTAAAATCACTATGGACCGCATCTATGTCTAACAAGGTAAGATTTTTCATTCAGATACATCAATCAATTATTGCGTATCGGGATGTGTCCATTATGAGAAAACCATATGAGATGATCTAGAAACTTATCAGACAAGTATTTATTCCTTGATCTAATCAAAGAATCTTAATACATTGCCAATTTGTTTCACTTACGAATTCTTTGAACCTTTCAAATAATTCACACTTGTATTCAACAAATACATACATTCAACTCTTTGAATGATCATCTCCTTTTCTTATACTAGTTTGTTCAATTTACAAAATAATTTTTTTTCACGTAAGTCAAGTATACAAAATCCATTAAGTAATATTTCAGTTCTATATAAAACATTATTATTCTAAATAGAACAACAATTGTTCTTAATTATAATACCAAAAATTTTATTGTCCAACAATAAAATGGAAATAATGTTTCTAACAAGAATTGGAATACAATAACAACTTATTGACTTAATAGATTTGCCCGTAGGCAGTGCTAAACTATAAGTTTCTATAGCTAATGCAGCAACCTTTGCTTCATTTTCCACACATAGGATTACTTATCTTTGTTTAACTTTCTACTTCTGCTTGGTCCCTTCATAAATCTATATTTATGATAACCAAAGTCGATATCCAATATCCAAGTAGAACCTTGACTTAAAGAAAAATTTATTTTAAATCTTGAACAAAATTGTATTTATAATGTAAACTTCATTAAGCTTCTTTGGTTAGCCCTCTGCAAGAGCTTCTCAGATTTCTTTCCAGTGTTCATGTTTATTGCAGCGGAAGCAAGCTCCTTTGCTATCCGTATCAGTTTTGTTCTTATTATCCTTTGTTTATGCCTTTCTACTTACCTTCTTTGAATCGTTCTTCTTTTCAGAAGATCCTTTGGCCCCTACCAGTAAGACTTGGTTTTTCTTGTTTGGAAAGTGACTCTCAACATTTTTCAACACGTTAAGCAAATCAGCGAGGCTGATATCTAGCTTGTCCATATGAAAAATTCACAACAATTGTGAAAGGAGTCCGGGAGTGAGTGCAAGATCAAATCTTGGCTCAACTCTCCATCCATGACAAAACCGATTGTCTAATTGATCAATCAAATTGATTATGTTAAGAACTTTTTGTTTGTACTATAGTGCCATTGGCCATTCTAGATCGGAAGAGCTCCTTAGATATATCGATATCTATCGGTCCACTTTCCTCACCATCAACTACTTGGCGTGCGGGAGTATAGTAGAAGTATCCATAGTTTGGTGACTTGAAGCTTGTTACTCGTGGATCTGAGCATGATCATTGAGCCAATCATGCATCATCTTGCCACTTTCTAAAAGTAGCAATCTCTTCCTCGAGGAGGCATTATGCGCAACCATTGCGAGGATAGGCGTATTAAGGACATAAGATAGCTTTTCGACTATGAGGCTGTGAGACCCAGATTTTATCAATAAAGATTTAAATTTTGTCGAAATAATTTTTAATATTATGGTGTGAATTTGAGATAATATTATAGTTGTGGGTAGTATTTATAAATTTTGCAAAGTATGCAAGTGGTTATATTATATTTGATTGGTCGGGGAATATTCGGTTTAGTTGGGAATATTCTGCATAACTACTCAATCATTGGTGGACCCCACAAATGTAATTATTGTCGGATCGAGAAAACAACAAAATATTTTATTGAAATAACGACGGAAGTTTTACTGATTGATCTTTGTTGAACTACTTCAGTAGTAAAAATACGAGAATCGTGTGGTTGCATAGTAGTTACGGTATTGATTATTGATGCTTATGTGAGAAGTCACTTAGTTTGATTCCATTATTGTCGATTAATAATATGAATTATTATAGCGATAATGACGTTTTGTTTTATTCAGTATTATTAACGTAATAAAAGCGAAACATCTTTTTATATAAAACAGAATACTTTATTAAAGTTATTCTATAAATAGAATATATTATATTTTATTATGCATAGTGTTACATAGTGTTTTGCATAATGTTTTGCATAGTGTTGCATAGTGTTTGCATAGTAAAATGTTTTATATAAATAGAATATATTATATTTTATTTAAAAGATTTTGCTTTTAAATATGGACCGTCAGATTAAAGTAAATCAACTGGATCGTTCATGGATTAATTACTATGCATTCTATTTTCCTATAAATAGAAGCTCATTCCTTCATTATTTTCTTACGAATTCACTGAAACTCTAGAGAGAGAAATTATAGAGAGAAGCTATAGAGAGAAAATCTATAGAGAGAAAGAAGAAGAGTATTCGGTACTTCACTACTTTGATATCGATGTCTTTTACTAGTAAGGGTATTATTTGTCAAATTCGTAAGGGATATTATTCGATTTGTATTCATGAAGAGAACCTCTGTTATTCCATTCATTATTATTACATTGGAATAACTTTTGTAAAAGTGGTATACCCTATACATAACACTTATATATGCAGACATACCCTATACTTGGTGAAATCCTTATGTTATTCCATCCTTATTTATTACATTGGAATAACTTTGATATGCTGAATCCCCTATACTTGGTGATCTTCTTACATTATTCCATTCTTTATTATTCATTTGGAATATCACAATACAGCGTGTGTTTTACACCGGACACGGTTCCATTATTTATTATTCGCATTTATTATTACATTGGAATATCACGTTCGTGTGTTTTTACAGGACCGGTTCCATTGTTTATTATTCAGCATTTATTATTACATTGGATCATCACGTCGCTTGTGAATTTCACGACTGGTTCCGTTATTATTATTACTGTTGAATAACACAATACATCGCAAGTACCGCATGCATGGTGATTTCTTTTGTTATTCCATTCTTTATTATACCCGGTTGGTTAAAACTTTGTCTTCTATACTCCATGAAATTAGTAGAATATCCTTGATATTTGCGTTTCATCGAGATCTTTTCATGGAAATATTCTTCCGATCATTCTTGAATTTTACTCTACAAAACAAGTATCTTGTTGAGAATTTGGGACGTTATTAATTCTCGGATAAAATAATTCTTGAACTTGTTTTATTGAATTATTATGTCATCATCATCATCCTCATGATATATTATGTTATCTTTGGCTTACTTACGTGCATAGATGAACTTAGTATGATTATGACCAGGGATCATTCAGTATAATCATGGCTTGTTATAAATGATGTGATAAAAGTCCTCAATGGCTGTGTAATGCGATGATGGATAGTTTTTGGTATGATTATGACCTGGGGTGATTCGGTATAGTCGCATGACCATTGATAATTTGATGAAAATCCTTAATCGCGTAGTGCGGGGATGATTAGATGTGGTGGTTTATTTATTAAGTCGAGTCTCGTGATAAAAAAAATTGATGAAAACCTTTTAAAACCTAAAAGATAGTAGATTTTATTCTCCACTTGACTCTTTTAATGGATTGCATATTCATTGCGCAGATTAAACTGGTTGTCTATTGTATTTTATCGTTTAACTTTGTTGTGAAGGCTAATGATAGTTTATTACGCATTATCTTAGTCATAATATTTCTTCTTGGGCTAGTTGAGCTCACCCTTTCTTTCACCGTTCTCTTGTGAAATGAGAACATATTTGGGACGAGTCTGGGAACGGAGTAATGGTCCAGGAGGATAGCATTAGTAGTCCTCACTATTCGTGAAATAGTGTGATAATAGTTGTAATGAGGACTCCTTTTGAGTTTGTATAATATCTAGTAGACAATATTTGTATTCAAACTCACGGTTTATGTCGTATTGTGTACCGACAGTTAGGTTAGTAAGTTGTATTTAAATTTATGTACCATGTAAGTGGCGACCCAAGATGGGTGACGTATACCTAATTTTGGGGGTGTCACAGTTGGTATCAGAGATTAGGGATATGATCCACAGCTAAGATGCGAGATAAGAACTAGGAGGGAGAGACGGGAATTCCTTCGCTAGTATGACCTACCTAAGTTTATTTAGTATTTGATTGGCGGTCGAGTATAGTGATAATATGTTGCATGTCAATTAACCCTTATTTTGTGGCGGTGTTTGAAAATGGCATCCGAGAATGTTGAGAATAGCAATGGAGCACAGAGGCTGTTGATTCTCCACATCGATCAATAATCAGACAATGTGCAATGGGATGGCGATAATCCTCCCGTAAACAACAACACCGATCAATTGATGAATGACGAGTGCGTTTAAATGGTTTTAGAATTCATGCAACATCAAAGTAAAGCGACTCTGTCCAAAACGTAGGTGGAAACACGGAAAACTCTCGGCGGTCACCGCTAAACAATTCAAGGAGCTGGGACCACCGGAGTTTAAGGGAGAGCCAAAACCACTTCGCGGAAGCATGGATAAAGCAGATTACCAAGATATTTGATGTCTTGGGATGCTCCGAGGAGCAAAAGGTTCCTTTTTGCCGCCTTTATGTTCATGCGGAGAGGCAGATTCTTGGTGGGAATCGGTAAAAACGTACTAAACTCGCTATAATGAAGATATCTTGGGAGAAGTTCAGGAGTCGTTTCAACGACAAATACTTTCCCGAAAGTATTCGCCATACGAAGGAGGTGGAGTTTATCAAGTTGGAACAAAATAATATGACCGTGTCGCAATACGAGGCAAAATTTGCGGAGTTATCACGATTAAGGCCCCACTTGGTGGATAATGAAGAGAGAATGACGCGAATGTTTTTAAGAGGTTTGAAGCGAGATACGTCAACATCTTATTTCTCATAAACCGTGTTTTTATTCAGGATGTTGTAAATAGGGCTCGATTAGTGGAGCGCGATAACGAGTCAACGCAACTAAAAAAGAGAGCGCAAATGACAAAATTATAATACCAGCGAGAGTAGTCATCGAAGCGGTGACAACAAGCGTGGAGGGAATCAACAGGCCAGATATGGTAACCACTTTGGTGGTAATCAGGGCCAAAACAATAAGAATGGACATTTCAAGAAAAGGAGATTCAACGATGATGGAAAGACGTCAGCACCAGCACCCGTTGTTAAGGAAGGAGAAAAACCACCTATCATATGCTTCAAATGCGGAGGAGAGGGACGCATCAGTCCGAAATGCACCATTCCGTCCAAAGCATGTTATAATTGTGGAAGAGAAGGTCACTTAGCTCGATTTTGTCGTTTACTGAAGACAAATTCAACTAGGATGGAGGCACCAAAGGTCATCCTGACAAACCAAAGCCTTTGAGTTTAAGAGAGAGCATTTTTTTTTTCTCGTGACGAGGGACCCGAATAAAATTATCACGGGTAAGTTAATCATAAGCTCTTCGAAGTCTATACCGTGTTAGATACCGGTTCTACCCACTCTTTTATTTCACCTAGTTGTGTTCAACGTTTAAATTTGACTCAAGAAGTTAAACTTTGACTTATTGGTTGAAACTTCGTTAGTAGAGCCTTCGCTACCTCTCTACTGCTTTTTAAATCTTGTTTGGTTCAAATAAACATTTTCACTTGTACTTCGTCGATCTTATCTTTTTGAAAATATTTGCCTTTGATGGGATTTTAGGAATCAATTGGTTAACTACTCATCATTCTTTTCGTAAGGTTGTTAGCTTTTATATTCATAACCAAGTTGTTGTGCGAATTCAAGTAACCAAACTACTAAAGTCAATTATTGTCATATCAAGCCATAAGTAAAGAGCCCCGAACCTTTCGTTGTTGACTTCCTTGTGTGGAATGCCTGCAGAAGCCGGACTTTCTGTAGAGGCTTACATCGTGAATGAAGATGGCAAGTTTATAGGTATCATTATGAGGTGCTATCTAGGTTAAGGGATAGAAGTCACAGTTGGTATCAATGTGACGTTACTATCCAAGTCTTAGATGAGAGTCACAGTTTTGAATGATATTTCTATTTTAATAAATTTTCTGGCGTATTCATGAAGACTTCTTAGCCTACTTAGAGCGTGAAATCAATTTTGTATTGACCCGATCCAAAGACAAAACCCATTTCTTAAACCCTCAAATATTTCATCAACTAAAAGGATGCATTTACGAGGATTATGATGAAAGTCATAATAAAAGCATTGGACTAATGAAAATCATGGGTATATGAAGTATTAGTAAGTGTTATGATGAGTTATGTGGTTATTATGTGAAAACATGAAAGTTTCTTAGAAATCACAAAGGGTTGAAAAATCGGATTTTGGTAAAACGTAACATGAAATTTAATTGACCATATCTCCTATTATATTTTGAATTTTTGAGTGTGGTCAAGTCCTAGAGTTAGATCTATGAGTTACCTAACTAATCCAAGTGGAATTACTGGAAAAGGTGTTGTAGATTTTTGTGTGGACTGATTTTAGCAAAGGAGTGCAAAGCTGCAAAAACCAAAAAAAAGCTTACGCCATGATTTTAGAGAGGCTGTTTCGGCCACTTAAATTATGAGAAAAATTCTGGCCTTTTGGGACATGAAGGTATATGGTATAAAGTACCTCCTGTCCAAAAATGAGCTCATTCTGACTTAAAATGAGCAAGTTATGACTATTTCAATATTTAGGTTTTTCGATTTAAAAAACGCTATAATAGGAGTTCTATAACTCAGATGACCATGAAATTTAAACTAGAAGCTTACGTTAACATGTGTAAGGTCCTGCCAAGATTTGGGAATTTTGGAGTTAAACTTGAGGTAGCTAATTTCTTAAGAAATTAATTAGAAATTGATTTTTGAAAAATAGTAAATGAATTTTAAAAAATTCGAGAAAAATATATTTTCATCATGGGACTATATTATGCTAAATCCCAAAAAGAAATATTTTTGGGACTGATTTGGTATTTTTCATGAAAATAGTTTAGTTACTGAACATATGAGTTAAATATGTTATGTGAAGTAACAAAGTTGAAAATAGGATTTTATGGCTAGAGAATCCTATATAGAGTATATGCATATTTTTGAGAGATTTGATAATTGGTGATGATATATTATGAGTATGGCATTTTGAATGATTAAATGCATTATATGGTAAAAGCGTAAACAATTAAGATAAATTGTTTATAAATTTAAGAAGTGATTAAAATATTGTTATAATATTAATTGTAAGACCGAATTTTATGAAATAAAAGTATTCAATTTTTCTATTCAAGAATTGGTTAAATTGATAAAAGTTAAAGTTAAGGGTGATATATGAATTTTTTTTTCAAAATAAGCGAGGGGTATAAAGTATTCATTATTGTTCGGGAATATTCGTTTGGTCGTGGAATATTCTTTACGCTTGGGAATATTAAATGACGACGCAGCTTAAGCCTATGTGTGGCCCCATAACGGAAAGCGATTGGATGAAGAAAACGACAAATATAAGTTGGTTAAAAATAATAACTACAGTAGTTGTTTATCATTAAGACCATTGGAATACCCGTTGGTTAAAATACGAGAATCTGGCGTGGTCGCACAAGATAGCACACCAGATTGTACAATATTGTTGAATTATTGATCCTTACGTAAGAAGGCACTACTCAATAATTTTCACAGTAGTTACTATTCAATATTTTATTTTATTGATTCAATAATTGTTGCGTTGATATTTTATATTATTGTTGTTCAATAATTGTCACTGCACATTATCTCCATTATCAGATCAATAATTCATATTATTTGAATAATATTATTAGATAGCATTATTGGCAATGTCTAGAAAGTTCTGTCAAGGAGAGGTTTGGTCACCTAATTGCTTACCAAGAAGGAGAAATCCTTATCTGAAGCCCCTCTTTCTGGGAACTACTTTGGTTGTCATAAATGTGATTCTGTAATATTATTTGTGAATAATTAATTATTGATTCATATGATAAGAAAATATTTATTTGATGTGGATATAAATGATGGATTTATTTATGTGGTTATAAGTGAAGGAATTAATGATGAGGTATTTTATCAGTATTTGTCGAAATGGAGAACAAAATATGGGATTTTCGTAAAAATTAGTTTATTACTTGATTTTGTAAAATCCATAACTCTTTTTGTGTATAATGAGTTAAGAGATGAGCCGTATATCAAAAGAAAGCCCTAGAAGTAAGCTAATCAGAAATTTGAATCACCCAAAATTCTTTGTAGATATTTCGTGGTGAAATTTTGAATGAAATCGGTTGAAGGACTGATAGTCAGAAAAATCGTGTTCTTCAACTATATCATGCGTGAGTTATAAATTTTGATCCGACCGTTGGATCGTTGTAATTTTGGATATGTTATACATACATAAGTTGAGTATATGTCCACAAATTTTGAACCGTTAAAAATGAACGAATGATTTGTTATGAATTTTAAGAGGTGACTGATTCGGAAATTAGGTTTATAATTGATTTTGGTGGAAAATTCTAGAATTGAGTGGGCCCCACTTGTGGTTGGTGAAGAAATGTGCTGAATTTTTATTTCAAATGTGGTGGGTGGGAATAGTAGCGAGTAAAGCCATCAAAGTTGCAAAGTTAAGTCTCGCTTTCACGTGCTAACATTTTCCTATAAATAGAGGGCTAAGTTAGAATTGAAAATCACACCGTAAACAAAGTTTTCTCTTTTCTCTCTAGATTATTGAGTGTAATTTGTGAGTATTTAGATACTTGGTGAGTTGATATTCATCGATGCTGCAAGTTTCCTTCAAATCATTATATCCGATATCCCGTCGTAAGTCTTTGCTTCTTTTGAGGTAAGGGATAGTAAGGGATATTAATTTTTTTGTAATGATATTATTTCTTCAATATCATTATCTTTGAAATGTTGATCTCAAGTTTTTATCAAATTTGGAACTTTTTCATGTCTGGGGTTACTATTCATGAGTTACTATTCACGAGTTACTATTCATGAAAGTTACTATTCACGAAAGTTACTATTCACGAGTAGTACTATTCATGAAGCGTGAAGATGTTTTTGTGGAATTTCTATCTTTGGTGTTTGAGTTACTATTCACGATGATACTAAAGACTATTCACGATATCTGACTATTCATTCACGAATATAAGACTATTCACCAAAAAATGAAAATTTTTCTTTTCGTCTAAAATATCTATTCTGGATACTAGCGTTGATTGTATCCATGTTTTGATCATTCTTGAATTTTACACCACTATGATTATTTTTGAGGTATTTTTGGACGTGGATAAAACCAATGCAAAGATGAATGATTTAGAAGAATATCTTTGGCTCAGAGTGCAAAGATGAACAGGTGTTTAAATGAACATGACCAACTGATGAATATCTTTAGCCAGTAGTGCAAAGATGAATTATTGATGAATATCTTTTGCTCGTAGTGCAAAGATGACTTGTTGATGAATATCTTTAGCCAGTAGTGCAAAGATGAATTATTGATGAATATCTTTTGCTCGTAGTGCAAAGATGACTTGTTGATGAATATCTTTAACCTGTAGTGCAAAGATGAATTATTGATGAATATCTTTTGCTCGTAATGCAAAGATGACCTGTTGATGAATATCTTAGCCTGTAGTGCAAAGATGAATTATTGATGAATATCTTTGGCTTGTAATGCAAAGATGACCCGTTGTTGAATATCTTTAATTCAGTAGTGTAAAGATGAATCTGTTGATGAATATCTTCGCCCGTGGTGCAAAGATGAATTTATTAGTATGATTATGAGCAGAACCGTGATTTGGTATAACCATGATCTTTGATGTTTGAGGTAAAGACAAGTGATGAAAATTATCTTTGTCTTGGATGAGGAAAGGAATTTAGAACTACAATTACGATTATGAAGTTATACACATTGATGGTGGACAGGAATTGTTGATTGATGTTATGTGGATAAAACATTGTTGGTGGATTTTTAACATGGAGAAGACAATAGAATTTATAGTCTATTTGACTCTTCTAATGGATCGCTCATTCACGCAACTATGGTTGAAAAGTTTTATCATCTACCATATGTTCTAAATCTCGATTTATCGATGAAGACTATTGATAATTTATTTATCTTTAGTCATAATATTCTTTATTGGGCTAGTCAGGTTGCTCACCCTTTTGTTTCACAATTCCTTTCGTGTAATAAAAGTGTATTTGGGTCGAGCGGGGATAGCGAGGAATAGAGTGGTGGTCTATAGATGTTGAGGGTGAGGTGAATTTAACTTGGAATGGTGTTTTGTCACTATCATACAAGATGTCTAATGACATACAACCTCGTGTTATCATAAGACATGGTTGTGCTCATCCACTTTCACGAGTATATTTACAAGCACTACCTATATAATCTTGGTGTTTGTTTGGAGTATAATACCCAATTAGAGACAGTGGAGATAATGATATGTCAAGAGAAGACTCACCATTGGGAAGAATACGATAGTAATCTTCTTGTTTTTCTTTGGGGTCTATTGGGTCAACCAAGGATAATTCTGTGGCCATATGATATCTACCATAACCTAAAAGCATGGCCTCCCATGTACGAAGGTTTCCTTGAGCACTTCCCAAAGATTCTAATTTCTAAAACAGTTTTTGATCGTATACCTTTATGTAAGGTGTCATGGTGACGTGTTATCCAAGTTGGTGTCCAGAGTTACATTTGGTATATATTGGTATCCAAACTCACAGCATATGTGTTGTTGTATTTTGCACGACAATTGTTGTAATAAAGTTGTAGTTATTTCTGTACCATGTATTTGGCGACTCAGAATAGGTTGGATGGAATGGACCTATTTTGGGGTTGTTACATTTGGTATCAGAGCTTAGGGATATGATCTCTGGCGGAGATCGGGGAATAGAACTAGGAGGGGAGAGATGAGTAAATCCTTCGCTAGTGTGTCCTACCTAAGCTTATTTGTTGGTCAGTCATAATATCGAGATATTATGTGATATGTTAATTTGCTCAATTAACCTTTGTTTTGAAGCTGTATTCTAGAATGATATCTGAAATACAGGAGATGAGCAATGGAGAAATCATGATGACAGAGGAGATAGAATCTGAAATGAAAACAAGGTATTCTCAACTCTTTGAAATACAGTGCACGTGTAAATTTGGGGACGAAATTTCATAAGGAGGGGAGATTGTAAGACCCCGAATTTTATGAAATAAAAGTATTCAATTTTTCTATTCAGTAATTGGTTAAATTGATAAAAGTTAAAGTTAAGGGTGATATATGAAAATTTTTTTCAAAATAAGCAAGGGGGTATAAAGTATTCATTATTGTCGGGGAATATTCGTTTGGTCGTGGAATATTCTTTTCCGCTTGGGAATATTTAAATGCGACGGTAGCAAGCAATGCCATGTAGCCCCATAACGAAAAAGCGATTGGATGAAGAAAACGACAAATATAAGTTGGTTAAAAATAAATTGGCGTAGTTATTACCAATTAAGACTGTTGGAATACCGGTGGTTAAAATCTGATATCTGGCGTGGTTGCATAAAGAAGATAGCACCAGATATTTACAATATTGTTGAATTATTGATCCTTACGTAAGAAGGCACTACTCAATAATTTTCACGGTGAATTACTTGCTCAATATTTTATTTTATTGATTCAATAATTCTTTGCGTTGATATTTTATATTATTGTTGTTCAATAATTGTCAACGCACATTATCTCCATTATCGGATCAATAATTCATATTATTTGAATAATATTATTAGATAGCATTATTGGCAATGTCTAGAAAGTTCACAAGGAGAGGTTTGGTCACCTAATTGAGCGCCAAGAAGGAGAAATCCTTATCTGAAAGCCCCTCTTTCCAGGAACTACTGGTTGTCATAAATGTGATTTCGTAATATTATTTGTGAATAATTAATTATTGATTCATATGATAAGAAAATATTTATTTGATGTGGATATAAATGATGGATTTATTTATGTGGTTATAAGTGAAGGAATTAATGATGAGGTGTTTTTATCGATTATTTGTCGAAATGGAGAACAAAATATGGGATTTTAGAAAAATTAGTTTATTACTTGATTTTGTAAAATCCATAACTCTTTGTGTATAATGAGTTAAGAGATGAGCCATATATCAAAAGAAAGCCCTAGAAGTAAGCTAATCTGTAGAAATTTGAATCACCCAAAAATTCTTTGTAGATATTTTGTGGTGAAATTTTGAATGAAATCGGTTCGAAGGACTGATAGTCCAGAAAAATCGTTGTTCTTGACTATATTGCGTGAGTTATAAATTTTGATCCGACCGTTGGATCGTTGTAATTTTTGGATATGTTATACATACATAAGTTGAGTATATGTCCACAAATTTTGAACCGTTAAAATGAACGAATGATTTGTTATGAATTTTAAGAGGTGACTGATTCGGAAATTAGGTTTATAATTAATTTTGGTGGAAAATTCTAGAATTGAGTGGGCCCCACTTGTGGTTGGTGAAGAAATGTGCTGAATTTTATTTCAAATGTGGTGGTGGGAATAGTAGCAGAGTAAAGCCATCAAAGTTGCAGTTAAGTCCGCTTGGCGTGCTAACATTTTCCTATAAATAGAGGGCTAAGTTAGAATTGAAAATCACACGTAAACAAAGTTTTCTCTCTTTCTCTCTAGATTATTGAGTGTAATTTGTGAGTATTTAGATACTTGGTGAGTTGATATTCATCGCTGCAAGTTTCCTTCAAACGTCATATCCGATATCCCGTCGAAGTCTTTGCTCTTTTGAGGTAAGGATAGTAAGGGATATTAATTTTTTTGTAATGATATTATTTCTTCAATATCATTATCTTTGAAATGTTGATCTGAAGTTTTTATCAAATTTGGAACTTTTTCATGTCGGGGTTACTATTCATGAGTTATTATTCACGAGTTACTATTCATGAGTTCTTATTCACGAGTTCTTATTCACGAGTACTATTCATGAAGCGTGAAGATGTTTTTTTGTGGAATTTCTATCTTTTGGTGTTTGAGTTACTATTCACGATACTCGGACTATTCACGATATCTGACTATTCACGAATACGGACTATTCAATTAAAAAATGAAAATTTTTCTTTTCGTCTAAAATATCTATTCGGATACTAGCGTTGATTGTATCCATGTTTTGATCATTCTTGAATTTTACACCACTATGATTATTTTTGAGGTATTTTTGGACGTGGATAAAACCAATGCAAAGATGAATGATTTTCGAAGAATATCTTTGGCTCAGAGTGCAAAGATGAGCAGTGTTTAAATGAACATGACCAATCGATGAATATCTTTAGCGATGAAGTGCAAAGATGAATTATTGATGAATATCTTTTTGCTCGAAAGTGCAAAGATGACTTGTTGATGAATATCTTTAGCAAGAAGTGCAAAGATGAATTATTGATGAATATCTTTTGCTTTCGTAGTGCAAAGATGACTTGTTGATGAATATCTTTAAACCAGTAGTGCAAAGATGAATTATTGATGAATATCTTTTGCTCGTAATGCAAAGATGATGATTGTTGATGAATATCTTAGCTTTGTAGTGCAAAGATGAATTATTGATGAATATCTTTGGCTTGTAATGCAAAGATGACCCGTTGTTGAATATCTTTTGCTTTTTGTAGTGTAAAGATGAAGCTGTTGATGAATATCTTTGGCCCGTGGTGCAAAGATGAATTTATTAGTATGATTATGAGCGAGAACTCGTGATTTGGTATAACCATGATCTTTGATGTTTCGGGTAAAGACAAGTGATGAAAATTATCTTTGTCTTGGATGAGGAAAGGAATTTAGAACTACAATTACGATTATGAGTTATACATTGATGGTGGGATGAGAATTGTTGATTGATGTTACGAGGATAAAACATTGTTGGTGGATTTTAACATGAGAAGACAATAGACTTTATAGTCTATTTGACTCTTCTAATGGATTGCTCATTTCACGCAACTATGGTTGAAAAGTTTTATCATCTACCATATGTTCTAAATCTCTGATTTATTACTGATGAAGACTATTGATAATTTATTTATCTTTAGTCATAATATTCTTTACTGGGCTAGTTGTGCTCACCCTTTTGTTTCACAATTCTTTTCGTGTAATAAAAAAGTATTTGGGTCGAGACGGGGGATAAGCGAGGGAATAGAGTGGTGGTCTATAGATGTTGAGGGTGAGGTGAATTTAACTTGGAATGGTGTTTTGTCACTATCATACAAGATGTCTAATGACATACAACCTCGTGTTATCATAAGACATGGTTGTGCTCATCCACTTACGAGTATATTTACAAGCACTACCTATATAATCTTGGTGTTTGTTTGGAGTATAATACCCAATTAGAGACAAGTGGAGATAATGATATGTCAAGAGAAGACTCACCATTGGGAAGAATACGATAGTAATCTTCTTGTTTTTCTTTGGGGTCTATTGGGTCAACCAAGGATAATTACGTGGCCATATGATATCTACCATAACCTAAAAGCATGGCCTCCCATATACGAAGGTTTTCTTGAGCACTTCCCAAAGATTCTAATTTCTAAAACGCTTTTGACTGTACCTTTATGTAAGGTGTCATGGTGACGTGTTATCCAAGTTGGTGTCCGAGTTACATTTGGTATATATTGGTATCCAAACTCACAAAGATATGTGTTGTTGTATTTTGCACGACAATTGTTGT
Organism: Panax quinquefolius; assembly: GCA_020205615.1. Taxonomy (NCBI): domain Eukaryota; kingdom Viridiplantae; phylum Streptophyta; class Magnoliopsida; order Apiales; family Araliaceae; genus Panax; species Panax quinquefolius. Next base: position 29,069 of record JAINUW010000768.1, read on the forward strand.
AATAAAGTTGTAGTTATTTCTGTACCATGTATTTGGCGACTCAGAATAGGTTGGATGGAATGGACCTATTTTGGGGTTGTTACATTAATGATATTAGATTATGAGATTATTAAGTGATTGATAACATGGGGATATTCTTGAATCCTGAATAAATTATATTATAAATGTTTAATATTTATCCTTTATCTCATTTGATTGATTCTTTATATCATTATCTTCATGCTTATATTATGTTGAAAGTCATCTGTGGCCTGTAGTGCATAGATGGACTTGGTATGATTATGACCAGGGATTGTTCGGTATAATCATAACCGTAATTGAAAACACAATTATCTTTGGCCGTAGTACATGGATAATTTGTGGTCGTGATACTAATGAATACACGATTATCTTTGGCCGTAGTGCATGGATAATTTGTGGTCGTGATACTAATGAATACACGATTATCTTTGGCCGTAGTGCATGGATAATTTGTGGTCGCGATACTAATGAATACACGATTATCTTTGGCCGTAGTGCATGGATAATTGTGGTCGTGATACTAATGAATACACGATTATCTTTGGCCGTAGTGCATGGATAATTTGTGGTCGTGATACTAATGAATACACGATTATCTTTGGCCGTAGTGCATGGATAATTCGTGGTCGTGATACTAATGAATATCCTTGGCATGTAGTGCAGGGATGATTCGATGATATGGATTAATTATTGAGCTGAGTCTCAGCAATGAAATATTAATTCATGGATGTGGTAAAAGTCATCTTTGGCCGTAGTGCATTGATAGACTTGGTATGATTATGACCACGGATTATTCGGTATAATCATGACCGTAATTGAAAACACGAATATCCTTAGCCAGTAGTGCATGAATAATTCATGGTTGTGATACTATTAAGCTGAGTCTCAGTATTATTGGTTTTACAGTTGTATATCTTTGGCCTGTAGTGCAAAGATGAATTGTTAATGAATATCTTTGGCCGGATTGCAAAGATGAATTTAATATTTTCAACGATAAAGGTATTCAAGGTATCCTCACCTCTTTATCATACCAGGTACGTACCCTAATTTCGAGGGCGAATTTCCATAAGGAGGGGAGATTGTGAGACCCCAGATTTTATCAATAAAGATTTAAATTTTGTCGAAATAATTTTTAATATTATGGTGTGAATTTGAGATAATATTATAGTTGTGGGTAGTATTTATAAATTTTGCAAAGTATGCAAGTGGTTATATTATATTTGATTGGTCGGGGAATATTCGGTTTAGTAGGGAATATTAAATGACAACTAGCTCAATCATTGGTGGACCTATAATGAAATTATTGTCGGATTGAGAAAACGACAAAAATATTTTATTGAAATAACGACGGAAGTTTTACCGTTGATAATCTTTGTTGAACTACTCGGTAGTAAAAAATACGATGTCGTGTGGTTGCATAGTAGCATTGCGGTATTGATTATTGATGCTTATGTGAGAAGTCACTCGGTTTGATTCCATTATTGTCGATTAATAATATGAATTATTATAAGCGATAATGACGTTTTGTTTTATTCGTATTATTAACGTAATAAAAGCGAAACATCTTTTATATAAAAAATGAATACTTTATTAAAGTTATTCTATAAATAGAATATATTATATTTTATTATGCATAGTGTTGCATAGTGTTTTGCATAATGTTTTGCATATAAGTGTTGCATAGTGTTTGCATAGTAAAATGTTTTTATATAAATAGAATATATTATATTTTATTTAAAAGATTTTGCTTTAAATATGGACCGCCGATTTAAAAAGTAAATCAATCTGGACCGTTCATGGATTAATTACTATGCATTCTATTTTCCTATAAATAGAAGCTCATTCCTTCATTATTTTCTTTTAATTCTTTGAAACTCTAGAGAGAGAAATTATAGAGAGAAGCTATAGAGAGAAAATCTATAGAGAGAAAGAAGAAGAGTATTCGGTACTTCACTACTTTGATATCCAAGTGTCTTTTACTACGGTAAGGGGTATTATTTGTTTGTATCGTAAAGTGGATATTATTCGTTTGTATTCATGAAGAGAACCTCTGTTATTCCATTCATTATTATTACGTTGAATAACACCGTAAAAGTGGTATACCCTATACATAACTCAGATATGCGGAGATACCCTATACTTGGTGAAATTCTTATGTTATTCCATCCTTATTTATTACGTTGGAATAACTTGTATCTGTGAATCCCTATACTTGGTGATCTTCTTACATTATTCCATTCTTTATTATTACATTGGAATATCCTGTCGTGTGTTTTACAGGACTGGTTCCATTGTTTATTATTCCGCATTTATTATTTACATTGGAATATCCACATGCGTGTGTTTTACAGGACTGGTTCCATTGTTTATTATTCAAGCATTTATTATTACGTTGGATCATCTGCTTGTGAATTTCACGACCTAGTTCCGTTATTATTATTCATTGGAATAACTCATCTATCGGCAAATACCGCATGCATGGTGATTTCTTTTGTTATTCTATTCTTTATTATACCCAGTTGGTTAAAACTTTGACTTCTATACTCCATGAAATTAGTAGAATATCCTTGATATTTGCGTTTCATCCAGTATCTTTTCATGGAAATATTCTTCTGATCATTCTTGAATTTTACTCTACAAAACAGTATCTTGTTGAGAATTTGGACGTTACTAATTCCTGGATAAAATAATTCTTGAACTTGTTTTATTGAATTATTATGTCATTGTCATCATCCTCATGATATATTATGTTATCTTTGGCTTACGTGCATAGATGAACTTATTATGATTATGACCAGGGATCATTCAGTATAATCATGGCTTGTTATAAATGATGTGATAAAAGTCCTCAGTGGCCTGTAATGCAGTGATGGATAGTTTTTGGTATGATTATGACCAGGGGTGATTCGGTATAGTCATGACCATTGATAATTTGATGAAAATCCTCGACCGTGGTAGTATGGGGATGATTAGATGTGGTGGTTTATTTATTGTTTCGAGTCTCAATGATAAAAAAAATTGATGAAAACCTTTTAAAACCTAAAAGATAGTAGATTTTATTCTCTACTTGGCTCTTTTAATGGATTGCATATTCCGCTGCAGTTAAACTGGTTGTCTATTGTATTTTATCGGTTTAACACTTTGTTGAAGGCTAATGATAATTTATTCGCATTATCTTAGTCATAATATTTCTTCTTGGGCTAGTTGAGCTCACCTTTCTTTCACCGTTTCTTCAAGAAATGAGAACATATAGCCGGGACGAAGTCGGGGAGCGGAGTAATGGTCCAAAGGATAGCATTAGTAGTCCTCACTATTCTGTGAAATAGTGTGATAATAGTTGTAATGAGGACTCCTTTTGAGTTTGTATAATATCTAGTAGACAATATTTGTATTCAAACTCACAGTTTATGTCGTATTGTACACGACAGTTAGGTTAGTAAGTTGTATTTGAATTTATGTACCATGTAAGTGGCGACCCAAGTTGGGGGCGTCACAAGAACTATTCTCAAATTCCTTAACCAATCCGTTTAATTCGGTCTGGTTAATTTAGCATTATAAAATTCTGTAAATGAATTTGTAATTAACAACATTTTAACATACATTCTTTTATTAATTACCAAAATAAATTAGGTCTTGTTTTAAATTGGTATCTCCCACTATTTTCTTTAAACTATATTACCCTCACTTATATAGTTCGGCAAAATCTAATTAAAGATTTGCTAGTGAGAATAATGATCCCATTTCAAATGTATATAGCCTTGTGGTGACACAACAAACTATATATAAATAAATAGGTAGACAACTTTTGTCAATTACATCAACTATGCAACTCCTTTTCTTTTTGCCTCTTAGATTATTTTGATCAGTGGTGGCACATCCGAATCAAAATTATCCAAGTTAAGTCCGACCTAGCACTCCATATATTCAAAAAGAAAAATATCATCCTTGTGGTGACACAACAAAACAATATTGTTCAATTTTCTTTATAAGCATCAAATGTGATAAATTAACATCTTAAATACTTAATACTTGCCTTATGGTGACACAACAAACTCATATTAAATATTTAATACTCTATTAATTTTATCATGCTAGAAATGACGTTCGATATTCCAAATATCTTTGAACGCTTAGGACTTAATATAAAAATTGAGGGTTTGTTATTAATTTGTCTCATCTTGTTTAGCGTAGCGTATTACATATATATATAAAATACGCATCATATTAATTAACATGCGAAGCATGTTTACATAATATATAATATATATAGTATAAGCATGCACATATAGAATACTATATTCTACCCGAATTGATTATGGACTTTTATTCTAGTTTGGTTCACTAGAGCCACCAAGTGAACCAAAAGGTCAAACCCTAGGGGTGCAAGAAATAATATTTAAATATAACTATTACATTTAAACCCGGGCTCCATTACAAACGGGTCTTCAAGCGCTCCTTGCTCCTTGCTCCTTGATCTCTAATTCTTCAAAATTAATTCTAACTATTCCTATTACAAAACTATTTAAAATAAATAGAAACCTTGATCAGCAGTTAAGGGGAAGTACATAGGAGGGAGATAGAATTTATATTAAGAAAAATTAGAGAAGACGAGGTACGCAAACCCCATTTAATAAAACTCATACATTCATGCATCCAACTAAAATAAAATCCAATCATATTGGTCAATAGTCCATAATCAATCCCATTTATTATCATACACATCACCATATGCATCAATAAATAACATTCATCTCATGAATAATAAACATTCAATATATATATATTGATATCATTTAATGGGTAAATTTAGTTAGTATAAAATCTATTTTTGAATCAAAATAAACTCCTTAATTTTAATCCAAATTTAAATCAAAATAAAACTATTTTATTTTAATTTATCCAATTTTGAATAAAATAAACTATTTTATTTTAATCAAAATCTTTAATCAAAATAAACTCCTTTATTTTAATTAATTATGGAATTCAATTCCATGTAAAAAAATAAACTCCTTTATTTAAGGAAACATCGATTTTCTTTTTCCTATTCACAAATAAACTCCTTTATTTTGAATAATATGAAATCTTATTTCATATTTAAATAAACTCCTTTATTTAAGGAAACACGGATTTTCTTTTCCTATTCACAAATAAACTCCTTTATTTTGAATAATATGAAATCTTATTTCATATTTAAATAAACTCCTTTATTTAAGGAAACACGGATTTTCTTTCCTATTCACAAATAAACTCCTTTATTTTGAATAATATGAAATCTTATTTCATATTTAAATAAACTCCTTTATTTAAGGAAACATGATATTTTTTTTTCTATTCACAAATAAACTCCTTTATTTTGAATAATATGAAATCTTATTTCATATTTAAATAAACTCCTTTATTTAAGGAAACATATAATCCAATTTCAACTCCAATTAGTTATCATGGAATCCAATTCCAACTCTAATTAGTTAGCATGAAATTTAATTTTAAAATTAAAATAAACCTTTTATTTTAAATTTAAAATAAACTTTTTATTTTAAAATTAAAATAAATATTATATTTTAATTATAAAATAATTAATAATATTATATATATATATAATAAACGTTAATATATATATATAATAACCGTTAATATATATACATATTATTACCGTTAATATATGCAAACTGAAGTAAAACCAGCAGCTGAAGCATATAGACTTCACGTGAATTTCAGGGAAAAAAAAATCGGCCTTTTTTTTTTTTATAATAAATTTTATACAATAAAATTATGCCCAATTAAATTGTTCTAAACACATATCAATATACATATTAAATTAAAATAATTAGTAATTTGCATAAAGGTTTGGCTCGATGCCAATCATTAGGTTTGTAATATTCAAGAAACGCAATCAAATTGCAAAAAATTAAGCTAAGCGAGATAAATCAGAGTTTTAAAATTTTACAAACCATATACCCGGATCACCCTTTATGCACAATTATTAATTAAACGAAAAAGATGAATAAGAATCATACCCTTGAAGATCGAGCTTCCTCAGGTACAAGTTCACCTCCAATCCTTTTTCGCGTTCAACTTGAATCCACCGGGTTTGGTTCCTTCCTTTGATCAACGTTAGCCATCCAAGTGTTTGGCCTCTAGAGGTGATCCACCAAGGAAGAATAAGAATTCAAGAAGATGAGTGGTTGGCTAAACCCTAGTTTTTCTATCTCTATAGAAAAAGAGTGTACTCTCCAACAACCTGGAATAACATTATATCGATATCCGATATAAGACTCCTCTTATAAAGATATCAAGTAACCCTATTAAAATAAGGTATTATTTAATTAAACTCTTTTAATTAAATGGGCTCCCTAATCTTATTAGGGATAATTAATTAAACTCCTTTAATTAATTTTCCTCCTAATCCTATTAGGAATAAACGAGTACTTATATTAAATTCATTCCTAAACTCTTTTAGAAATTAAAATAATAATAATTGTAATAATATTAATAAGACTCCTCTTATTAATTTATATTTAATATTTCTAAAATATTAAATAATAAATATTAAGCTATTTAATTTATTCTATCACCATAGATTAAATTAAATATACTTAATATATTATTACAATTATGCCATTAACTTCTTAAATAATTATTCTTCCTTTTATGGTGTGACCCTTTAGGTTCTCCATATTAAACCGGTTGTGAATAAATCAATTAGAAACAATTCTAATCTTATTTAAATAAATAAATTAAATAATTAATTTATTTAAATAAATAATATTTATTCTACAATAGGGATAAGCCTCCTAGCGATCAACGACTTTCCAGATAATATAGATTTCAACATTAATCATAAAAGAACCTTTGAGTAAATAGTTACCAGACAATTCAATCCTTCCACCATACAATGTCCCAATTAAATATAAGACATGGAATTCATGTCAAGTCTTATTTTATTTAATTATATGTATTTCGACTCTTAAATGCACAACTCAAATAATGCAAATTAGAAACTCCTTTCTAATTTCATTTCGCCGCCAAGGACTCTTTGGGTTGTCATTTATCGAATCACATAGGACATTTCTCTTCTTTTAATAAGTGATAGATTCTTTATTGATCATTCATTATCTCCATGTACAACTTATTATACCCAAGCATACCCTTTGATATACCCTAAGGGTCTTAAGAAATAAGTCAAAGTATAACTCATCATACACAAGATACTATGATGATCTCAAGTCCAAGGATCACTTGTACTACTATCTCTACAGAATTCTTATTGATGAGCAAGTAAAACTCCATTAGGTATTCCTTAGCGAGCCAACGTTCAATTGAACTTATTCTCTAATAAGCACCTACATACTTGCTTTAGTGTCTCCACACAAATGATCATGAGATCAATCATCCTCATCCAATGAGCAAGCAACGTATGTACCAATCTATCCGGATTCACTAATCCCCAATTTAGTAATCCAATGATTGGGAACTATTTTAGTTTTAAGCTTTCTAAGAATTTAGATCTCATTAGAATGATCATCATCATTATTCTAAAAGCATTGCTTAAAACTATGAGTTTATCACATATTATAAAACAGCATCATGTAGATAATTAAAAGCCTTTAATAAATTAATACTTTTTATTAATAAATGAATAAGATTGTTATAAAGTATATGCTTTATCATCAAACATGATTGGCTTGTGTGCATATTACTTTCAGGTTATTCCAACATAATAATAAAGAATGGAATAACAACCATTACGAGTATTGAAAGAAAATAACTCTCTTCATGAATACGAAAGAATAATACCCCTTACCTTAAAAAGAAGAGTATTCCAACTGGTAGGGCGAGGATATTCTTGAAGAAAACTTATACTGCTTTCTACGCTCAAAGCTTCTTAAAACTCTAAAGAAATACGCTCAAGATTATAAAGAAGAATTCTCTGAATTTCTGGTGTGTTTTCAATTCTAACTAAGCATCCTATTTATAGGAGAATGGAAGGAGTACTATTTAAGAAATAAAATCACGGACGAAATAATTTATGAAGTCACGGATGAAAATTTTGATACCACCGATGCAAATTGTCAAACATTCAACCAATAATAACAAAGCAAGACAAAATATAATACATATATATATATATATATATATATATATATATATATAAACCCACATGTTATAAACATATATATATATATATATATATATATATATAAAATACCAATTACCTTTTTGAAAAGCAACTCCATTTCCCACCCCATTTCTCACCCGTGAACATTTGCTAGATTCTTCCCCTCAAAAGTCCTTCACCCACCACATGTCATCATCACATATGGGGCCCCACTATTTATTATATATCTTGAATAATCTCATATCGATTATTTTGAAAAATGGTTAAATGGGGTCCAAATAATAAGCAAAATTTACAACAACTACTATAAAAATCATCTCAATATTTTTAACAAAATTTATCATTATTATTATAATTCAAAATATTTAACAACCGGTCATTTCCGAGAAAGAGGGGCTTTCAATAAGGATTTCTCCTATGACTTATGATTAGGTGACCAAACCTCTCCTCGATGTAAAGAACTTCAGACATCGTTAATATTGCAAATAATAATATTAATAACTTTGTCGTCTCAATTATTGATTTAACAATATATAAAATATTGACAATAATTGAATCAAATAACGTGAGATACTATGCAGCAATTACTGTAACAATAATTGAACAAAACTGAGTGGCTTCTAACGTAAGCATCAATAATCAATACCGTGTGCTACTATGCAACCACATGCAGACATCGCATTTGCTAACAACAAGGTGTTTTAATGCGATACACTATGCAAATACTATGCATAATAAAATATAATATATTCTATTTTTCATAAAAAACAAAACTAATAAAATATATTATATAAAAAAACATGCCGTCCTTTTTCCTTTCTTACTTCCCGTGACCAAAATCATTTCCTCCCCCCATTTTTCTTTTCTTCCAACGTGGGCCCCACATTTCCCTCCACCAACATATCACCATCACAGGTGGATCCCATATAATATATATACAGATAATCTTCTACCGATTATTTTGAAAATTGGGTAAATGGGGGTCCATAAAATAAGCCAATTTATAACAAATACTTCATAAAAACTCCCTCAATATTTTTAACAACATTTATTCATCATTATTATAACTCTCAATATTAACAACCAGATCGTTCCCAGGAAAGAGGGGGCTTTCCAATAACGATTTCTCCCTATCAAGCGCAATTAAGTGATCAAACCTCTCCTCGATAAAACTTTCTAGACATTGTTAATTATGCAAATAATAATATAAATAACTTGTCATCTCAATTATTGATTTAATAATAATATATAAATATTGACAATAATTGAATCAAATAACGTGAGATACTATGCAACAATTACTGTAGCAATAATTGAATAAAACTGAGTGACTTCTTACGTAAGCATCAATAATCAATACCGTACGGTACTATGTAACCACGCGTATTACTGTACTTTTAACAATGGGTATTCCAACAGTTAACGGTAAAACTTTCGCCGTTATTTTATAAAAATATATTTTTATCATTTTCTCATTCCGACGATAATTCCGTTGTGGGGTTCACCAATGATTATGCCGTCGTACGAATATTCCCTGTTAAAACGAATATTCCTCGACCAATCGAATATTTTATGACAACTTGCATACTTTGCAAAATTTATAAATAGTACCCACAACTATAACACTATATCAAATTCACACCATAATACTTAAAAAAATATTTTGAGAAAATTAATCTTTATTCACAAAATTCGGGGTCTTATAGAATCTGTCGGGTTAGATCGACCAGGGGTGAGTTCATGATTGATGTGCATTCCCTCGAGGGATTCGGCATCCATGTACTCGATTAAGACTAAGATCTCGCCGGCGTGGTCGAACATATTGTGGCATCTGACAACGTTTAGAGTGTTGACGTCGCAGATGATCTCAATTTCGTGGCAGATATAGCGGCTTACGGAGTCTTCGTGGTTCTCCAGTGGTTTGGTGGACGAATTTATAGACAATGCCACCGTTGTTTCTTTCGATTCGGTTCATTTGGTCAAGCTCAAAGAAGTTTAAGGGTGGGGCAGACAGGAGGGAGGAGGTGGTAGATGAAGATGGGGCAGAGTTGGGCGGGAGAGGGAGGGGTACAACTAAGGAAGGATTGTGGTGGGGGAGAGGGAGGCCAGGACGTCGTCATGGACGGTTGAGATTGACTATAGAAGCGGGGGCGAAAGGTTGGTAGTTTCATCAATAGAAGGTTGATTTTTGTTTTTCCTTCTAATATGTATGTATGATTACTATTTTACCCTTTTGAAAGTTTAAATTTATAAAAATTAAGTGAAAATGATTTATTTTTTGCACATCAGAATTTTGATTCCACGTGTTCAAGCCATGTTATAAATTGAGTAAAATACAGTGACACCCCCTCTAGATAATCATAATAACCCTCATCTCCCTTCCCCTCTAATTTCTTAAGTAACAGTTAGTACCCCTGCAAGTTTTTAGGGTTGACAAAATAGATAAAGTTACATATTTACCTTTACCTTTGTATTTTACCAAATTTTAATTACTGAATAATAATATATATATATATATATATGTGTGTGTGTGTGTGTGTGTTTAATAGATCCTTTTTTTAATACAATACATTTTAATTATAGTTTTATTTGTAATTAAAACTATCTCATTTAAATTGTTGGTAACTTATAAAAACTAATATAGTTTAATTAACACATATTTTTGGATAAGAAGGGCCCTATAACCCAAAACCGATTCTAATTGCGACATCAAACATAAAATTTGAAAATATATTGAATTCTGACATTAAAAGGAATACAACAATCATAAAACCATCTAGCTACAACCATATTTGCCTCCACATGCCTTCTTTTACCACCATAGCACTTTTTATAGTAGGTTGTTTCTCGGGTTGGGCCTTTGAAGTAAATAAGTTACCTAGTTTTTGTCTTTCCCTTCGTTGGTTCACTACTACCTCTCTCGCAATTATCAAATGGAGATTGATTGAATAATCTCTTCAACATCTACATCATCCCCTCATGTTTTTTCATACGGATCATCAAATGAGCGCATGTCGACTTTTTCTTTTTGTTTTGTTCAATTTTTTTAAGGATTGTTCCATTTCATGTTTTACATCGGAGGAACTCTCTTACACCGCCAACCTCACCCTTTTTCCCTGCAAGATGTTGTTTTATTCTATTAATGCCACCACCCTTAATTGCTTTTTTGACAATATAAACAAGTGATAATTTTTTACCATCTGCAGTCGCCTTCACTACAATGATTCCATGCAAAGATCCGTCTTTCCCCTTGTATTTGTAGATGCGGTGATTGCGCAGTTGAATCATGGCCCGATGATGACATGTCAATCGCTCAAATCTAAAAAAGTTACAACAACAAGGAAGGGAACACTGAATTAACTCAAATCTAAAAACTACAGAGTACAGAGCAATAATGCATAAATTGAGTCACAAATGAATAATGAACATGGCCCAATTAGACTTCATAAATCATAAGGAAGGAACACCTGAATTAACCCAAACAATATTCATGTTATGAATTTATTAATTATTACAGTGAAAGAATTTTCTGTTAACCCAAACAAATGAGTTAATTTTCTTGTTAACCCAAACAACATATGATTATCAATTTTCTGTTAAAATATTGTGGATCCGTAAAGCTGAAACAAATTAGAACACATAATAACTTAATCTATCACATCTAGTTCATTTGATTGATTTAAATTACTCCAATTTGTAGAACAACTTTATTTTTTCCTTAATTATAGGTCAATTTTCTAACGAAACAAACAGAAATTCATACTCAACTATATCTACTTGGATCAAATTTATTGAAGAAAAATGCATACTTACAGAATCAAACGAAAATTAAAGAAGAGCACCTATTTTCAATTATGAGAATAGGTAAATAAGTACTAAGTAGCACCTATTTTTGAGAACAGAGGGCATAATCAAACGAAAATTAAAGAAGAATCAAACGAAAATTAGTACACATGAATTGAAGTTGAGATTGAGTGTGTTACTACCTGAGAACTCCCGTGCTTTTGCAGAAGCGTGGAATGAGGAGTGAAAACAAAGAGAGTCGAGGATCATGGGTTTGTTGAGAACCTTTGGGATTTAAGTGAGCAAATGGTGAGAGGACCGAGAGAGAAGAAAGAAACGAAGGAGAGAACGAAGAAGAAAGAAACGAAGAATTAGAAAAGTAGCTGCAGAGTGCATAAGCCCTGGCCCCTAAAGTAATTTTTTTTTTTAATCTATAAGGAGAGAACCGGACAAACCCGTGAACCGGTCACCGGTTCACTGGGTCAATTAGTTCAATCATGGGTTCACCTGGGATTCTCGAACGATTTTGAGCGAAATGGTTTAGTGATCCAAACCGGATGATTGAGTTAAGCGATTAGGTTTTTCGATTCGATAAGCCGGTCGGTCCGGGTTTGAAAACCTTGTATATGATGATTATAAATTAATTTTTTGAATTTTAATTTAACTTACTATTACTATTAGAATGACTACAAATTTTGCTCAAATAAATAATTATCAAAAACTCACAATTGAACGTTAGTAATGTGTTTTTTTGTTGATATTTTTAATTTAATATCATTGTTTATATATATTTTAAATTTAATATATTAGCTTTTATTTTTAATCTTTCACATTTATATATAGTTTTTTAGAGTTCAAACATGAGTACAACCTAAAAACCTAAACTTGGAGTTTAACAAATTCTATATGAAATAAAATTGTTAGAATGATAACTTGGCATCATGGTTTTTATTTTTAAAAGGTAACTAAATTTTTATAATTAATATATAAGTGAGGAATTTTTTTATCATTAATTAACTAAAGATCTCCTTTATAAAATAAATTTAGTAACTTAAGTTTAATTATTAATATATTATGTAATATATATTGCACTTTTTAATATTAATTATTATTTTTCATAATATTTTCCTATAGTTTTAATATATTGTTATTTAGGGATAAAATTGTTGTAGGATAATAGGTTACCATTATGACTTTTAGTTTTAAAAATTAACTAAATTTTAATCACTAATAACATTAATTAACTAAAAATGTCTCCTATGAAATAAAATTGTTAACTAAAGTTTAGACATTAATATATTTTATATTATGTAATATATTTTTAAAATTAATTATTATGTAATCATAATATTTTTTCTTTATTTTTAATATTTCATTATTTAGAGTCCAACGTTGAGTAAAGTAAAATTCTAAACATGTTTTTAAAGTTAAAATCTATTGCACGACTTAGAAATTAAAGGAATCTTATAGAATAAAATTATTGTAGAATAATAAGTTAATTTTAAAATTTGTAGGATCATAAAAAGAATTTTGGTTCTACAACACTAACTATTAATTATTTTAAGAGATAATAATTTCACAATTAAACTTACTAATTGCAAATAATTTAGTTTGGTTTAATTGTTTCATAATTTATTATTAAATCTTATGATATTACGCTATCCCAGTGTTACGTTGGGATTAGAAAATGCAGTTATAGGAATCAACCGAAACTGTCATGGAGCTTGTATAAGAAAAAGAACTCTATGAAGTTTGGGTTTTATTAGTAGCTATTTGGTTTGCTTTAAAATAAATAAAATAAAAATTAGGGGGACTTTGAAAAGTGCTTGATTGTAATTAAATTCTATGTCTATACCAAAATCATAGATGAAGAACAAAAATCAAATTTTGTCTTATTATATATTTATATAGATTTCTTCTTATTCTAAAAGGTATTTTGTGAATATATTATATATGTGTTATTGTTTTAATGTATGGCTTGATTGCTTTTACATACATGATACATGTACTATGATTGAGGCATTCTTTACTTATCAAATAAAAAAAAAAACCAAAAGTTGAAAAGGAAAAATTATAGATATATGCGTGAGTCATCAAATGTAGTTTCTAAATCATGGTTACCACTTTACAGGAAATCTTTGATCTACTTCGGTAGACACAAAATGAAATAAAGATACGAAGAACGCTACCTCTTATAACGTATAATTTTGTTTGCTCGCCAAATTACCTAATGAACTATAAACCTACACAGGGAACAAATAGTGAACACACCAAAAGCTTGATGGCTTGGCTGTCAGGAATAACTTTGTTGTGAGAACCAAAAGCATCAATAAAGGAGAAAATTAATTGCTATAGTGCTATAAAATTAATTGTATACCTTGACTCCAATATATGGCTTTATTTATAGTTGCTCACACTGCTACCTGACTACAAGACACCCAAAGTCAATTGGGAATAGGAACCCAATTAGAGTTTCCATAGGAATAAGATCCTTATTATTGGATAAGATCTTCCTTTTTTAAAAAATAGGAAACCAAACACGATAAGAAATCATAAGTCAACTTGGACTTTGACCCTTCTAGAACACAAAGTCGCCGCATAACCTACCTGCCATGCCATGTGGCTTGGGACCAGATTTGGGCATTGGTTATAGACCCAAAAATCTCATCCCAACATTGCCCCTCACTCCCCTATTATAAGAGATATGATAGGGGAGTAGACAATAAGAGGTGGAATAATAGTACTGGAATATCATAAAATACTGAAGAGTATCCTCCGATGCTTGATCTCTGATCCGATGCCACTATCGGGGAGTTAACCAGCCGAAGAGATAAAAGAGGCTTCTAGGCAGAATCCATAACTGATATTGAGAGCTATAATAAGAAAAAGCCCATAATCATCATATCGGATAGCTCGTCAAAGCTTGTCAAACAGGACGGCTCGTCAAAGCTTGTCAAATGCGACGGCTTGTCAAAGCTTGTCAAACGGGACGGCTCATCAAAGCTTTTTAAACGGGACAGCTCTTCAAAGCTTTTTAAACGAAAGCAGGTATGACGATTCGTCAAAGCTTGTTAAGCAGGTTTGCTCGTCAAAGCTTGTTAAAGCGGGACTGACTCATCAAAGCTTGTTAAACGGGATGGCTCATCAAAGCATTTTAAATGGGCGTAAACGTTTAATCTCTAGGACTAAAAGTTATCAGCTGTGATAGGCAACTCCACTGGAACTCAAATAGTCACCAAGAAATATGATGTACGGTGGCATCAAGAAATTTGTTGAGGTGGTATGAAATTTGCTTTGAAATTATGTATATGCCAAAATATATATCCCCTTTCCCAAACACTGCATTTACGAGTTTTAAAATGGACAGAAAAGAAAAGAAATGGACGGAAAATTTAATTTTTCTTTCCAATTCTTATGTTTCTGAGTTTTTTAATAAACGGAAAAGAAAAAAAATGGATAGAAAACTTGGCCACTTTTCTTGCAAAAGTTTTCCGTCCAAAATTGGCATGATTTGGACGGAAAAGAAATTCGAATAAGTAATATTTTTATAATTCCCATATTATCCTCAATTTTTAATATAATAAATTTTAAATTACAACTCATGTCCTCAATTTTAAATTTTCTATCATTTTTCATTAAAAACTCAGAAACAACACAAAGGAAAACTTCAAGTTTTCTATTCTTTTCTTTTCTGTTCAAAACTCAGAAACAAAGCGAAAAGTCAATTTTAATCTGAAGAAGAGAAGTAGCCCAAACCAAATATAGAGCGGAATAACTGTCGAAGTTATCAAAGGCGATAGGGTTTTAATTGAGCTTTAATAAAAATTGATCAATTAGCGTTCCGATCTTCTATGACCGAAGATAATAGAGGACTGCCGAAGGAAAACACAAATCTCAATCACGACCATCATTCGAACTTGGGTAAACACCCGCATCTCAATAGGCAAAAAAATTGAACTAGTAAAAATACAACTTGAAACCAGTGTGTTGCGGTAATTATAATATGAAAATGCCCTGATACTTTTGGCGGAGTAGATGTGATGATGGTTACGTGATGCTAATTGGCTTCGTGAAGCTTAGAGAGAGTGCAGGGAAGAACTACTAGTACATAGGCCTACTACGGGGAAGAACTACTAATACATAGACCCACAAATTATCGCCTACTATGTAATACCGTGACCTCTCTAAAATGTTAACAGCACACCACCTCTTTCTCATCTGGGTAAATATTTGTATATGCATCACACTAATACTTGACTCATCTTTTAATAATATCATGAAGGAAGCAGACTTTATTTAGCATATAAGATGAGTATCATGAACATTGATAACTTTGAATAAAATAATAATATTACTGCATATAATGAAAGCATTTACACAAATTCAAAATATAATGCATGTTTTAGAGCATTCACTCATATTATATTTTGATACTTATTTGAGTGAGCCTTCATCCAAAAATCATGGTGATTGTTGGGCTGGAATATTTGGGCCCATAACCAATGCCCAAATCCGAGCCCAAGCCACGTGGCGGATCGATTATTTGGTGACTTGGTGTTCTAGAAGGGTCAAAGTTGACTTGTGATTCCTTGCCCTTTTCAGTTTTCTGTTTTTAAGGAAGAAAGAGCTTATCCAATGATAAGGATGTTATTCTTATAGAAACTCTAATTAGGTTTCTATTCCCAATTGACTTCGGTGTCTTCAGTAGGCGATGCGCGAAAGCAACTATAAATACAAATCGTGCATTAAGGTCAAGGTACACGCACACAATTAATTTATAACACTAAAGCAATTAATTTTTCCATTGTTGATGCTTTTGGCTGTATTGATTCTCACATCGTGGCTATCTCCTGATGTTCCAAGCCGTCAAGCTTGTTGGTGTGATCACTATTTGTTCCTTGTTCATGTTATTGTTCGTTGTTTGGTGATTTGGTGAGTGGACAAATTTAGGCGTTTCAATTGAGAATAGGACCCGATTAGAGTTTTCGTAGGAATAACATCTATCATTGAATAAGATCTTCATTCCTTAAAAAGCTCGGACAAGGAATTATAAGTCAACTTGGACTTTGACCATTCTAGAACACCAAGCTACCAAATAATCGATTTGCCATGTGGCTCAGGCTCAAATTTGGACATCGGTTATATGGACTTGAAAATTTTCATCGCAACACTACCTATGGTAGAATGACAAGACATCTAATTTCCGTACCACGATTTGGAACTATAGAACCCGATACGTAGAACGCAGGACAATAAAAGTTCCCTAGTAACCTATTACGAACACCTTTGGTTTACTTTCAATCTTTATCTATTAAAGCTTTTAAATTCATGAAATAATTTTTGTTTCATGAATGCTTATTATAACTTCATACCGTGGCTTTATGAAATAATTTTTTAATGCTCAAGTACTCTAGATGAACCATGTGGCAAGCATCACACTTACGGCTGTTTCTTGTATAGGATACATCTGTTGTCAGTTTCACTTCTATAAACCCACATGTTATAAACATATATATATACAGGGAGGATCTAAAGCGGACCAAAAGAACGGACCAAGGAGAGGACCAAGGCAAAAAACGCGGGTTTGAGTGCAGGTCGGAAAAAACACTGGATTGACCCTGAAACCCGCGTGTTTTTGCCTTGGTCCGCTCCTTGGTCCGTTCTTTTGGTCCGGTTTAGATCCTCCCTATATATATATATATAATACCAATTACATTTTTGAAAAGCAACTCCATTTCCCACCCCATTTCCCACCTGTGAACATTTGCTAGATTCTTCCCCTCAAAAGTCCTTCACCCACCACATGTCATCATCACATGTGGGCCCCACCATTTATTATATACTGAATAATCTCCTACCGATTATTTTGAAAAATGGTTAAATGGGGGTCCAAATAATAAGCAAAATTTACAACAACTACTATAAAAATCATCTCAATATTTTTAACAACATTTATCATCATTATTATAATTCGCAATATTTAACAACCAGGTCGTTCCCAGGAAAGAGTGGGTTTTCCGATAAGGATTTTTCCCTATTGGCGCGCAATTAGGTGACCAAATCTCTCCTTGACAGAACTTCTAGACATCGTTAATATTGCAAATAATAATATTAATAACTTTGTCGTCTCAATTATTGATTTAACAATATATAAAATATTGACAATAATTGAATCAAATAACGTGAGATACTTATGCGGCAAATCTATCGTAATAATAATTGAACAAAACTGAGTGATTTCTCACGTAAGCATCAATAATCAATACCGTGTGCTACTATGCAACCACGCGTATTACTGTACTTTTAACACTTGGTGTTTCAACAGTTAATGGTAAAACTTCCGTCGTTATTTTTATAAAATATTTTTGTCGTTTTCTCAATCCAAACAATAATTTAGTTGTAGGTCCACCAATGATTGTCTTGGTTATACGAATATTCTCTGTTAAAAGCGAATATTCCCAGACCAATCGAATATTATATAATAACTTGCGTGATTTTGCAAAATTTATAAATATTACCCACAACTATAACATTATATCAAATTCATTCCATAATATTCAAAAATGATATTTATAGAAAAATCATCTTTATTCATAAAAGTTGGGGTCTTACAACCTACCCTTTTATGAAATTTCGCCCTCGAAATTAGGGTACGTATCTGGTATGTCGAAGAGGTAAGGATACCTTGATTTCATTTCAGATTCTAACTCTCAGGTCATTTCCTCAACATCGTGGTTCCTCCACAAAACTTTGACTTGAGGTATAAGTAGTAGGCGTAGAACATGTTCCTTCTTATCCACGATTTTAAAGGAACCTCTTCATACGTTAAATCTTCCGCTATTTCGTCCGGTTCTAACCTCAATAATGTGGTTCGGGTCTTTCACATATTTACGTAACATGGATATGTGAAAACGTTATGAACACGAGACATACTTAAGCGGTAAAAGCGAGTCTATAGGCCACGGTTCCTACTCGATCGAGGATTAAAATAGGCCAATGAATCGAGGATTGAGCTTTTCTCTCTTTCCAAATCTTGTAACTCCTTTCCATGGAGCAACACGTAACAACACATGATCTCTAATATCGAATTCCACGTCCTTTCGATGAAGATCAGCATAACTCTTTTGTCGATCTTGTGAGGTTTTTATACGTTGTCGGATCGTTTGAATCTTTTCCGTAGTCATACGCGCTTTCAACTCGGTCCCAACAATGTTACTTCACCAACCTCATCCCAAAGATATCTTTGAGAAGCGACACTTTCTTCCATACAACACTTCAAATGGAGCCATGCCAATACTTGTTTGATAACTGTTGTTGTAGGAAAACTCCACCAATGGTAAGAACTTATCCCAACTTCCCTTGAAGTCAAGGACACAGAGTCTTAATAAATCTTCAAAAGTTTGAATAGTCCTCTCTGACTGCCCGTCCGTTTGAGGATGATATGTCGAGCTAAATCGTAAATCTGTGCCCATAGCTTTCTGCAAACTAACCCAAAATCGTGAAGTGAATCTTGGGTCTCGATCAGAAACTATGGATACTGGCATACCATGCAGTCTTAAAATCTCATTTATGTACATACGAGGAAGACGTTCAAATGTATAAGTTTCTCGTATAGGTAAGAAATGAGCCGACTTGGTCAATCTATCAACAATGACCCAAATCGCATATATGCCTTGAGAAACCTTGGGAAGACCGGTAACGAAATCCATGGTAATGTGCTCCCACTTCCATTCTGAAATTTCAAGTGATTGCAATGGACCTTTTGGTACTTGATGCTCCGCCTTGACTCGTTGACAAGTTAGACACCTTGAGATAAACTCCGCGATCTCTCTCTTCATATTTCTCCACCAAAATGTATGTCGAAGATCATGATACATTTTGATACTCCCATGATGGATTGCAAATGGTGTGTTGTGCGCCTCCATCATGATTTTATACTTTAAATCAGGGTCGCTAGGAACACAAAGTCTGGAGTTGACTCAAGTATTCCTTCCTCATCGATTCTTGCTTCCCGGCATAGCACCTTCTTGCACTTTCTTCCTCATACGCATCAGTTCCAGGTCTGTAGCTTGAGCAGCTTTAACTTTATCGATTAAAGTTGGTTCTACTCGTATATTCACCATCATCACGTTGGTCCCTAGAGTCTTTAACTCTATCTTCATCCTTTGCAAGTCATATAAAATGGGCCTTTGCATTGACAATATCACACTCGTACCCGCATATGATCTTCTACTCAATGCGTCAGCTACTACGTTCGCTTTACCAGGATGGTATTGAATGGTATGATCATAATCTTTTAACAGTTCAAGCCAACATCGTTGCCACATGTTGAGTTCCTTTTGGGTGAAGAAATATTTGAGGCTTTTATGATCCGTAAAGATCTCCACTTTCTCCCCATACAAGTAATACCTCCAAATTTTAAGTGCGAAGACAACAGCTGCCAACTCTAGATCATGAGTAGGATAATTCCTCTCATATTCTTTGAGTTGCTGAGAGGCATAGGCTATGACTTTCTCATGTTGCATGAGAACACATCCTAACCCTTTTCCCGATGCATCACTGTAGATGACAAATCCCTCCGAGCCAGATGGTATTGTCAGAACATGTGCTGAAATGAGTTTCCTCTTGAGTTCTGGAAAACTCTTCTCACATTCCACGCTCCAACCGAATTTTATATCTTTCCTAGTCAGCTGAGTTAATGGAGTAGCGATTCAAGAAAACCCTTCCACGAATCTCCGATAATAACCAGCTAATCCGAGAAAGCTACGTACTTCGGTCACTGATTTAGGTTGCTCCCAGCTTTGAATAGCTTCAATCTTTGTCAGGTCAACAGATATTCCATGACTTGATACTACGTGCCCAAGGAATGCTACTTCCTCGAAGCTTAATTCGCATTTCTTCAACTTGGCATAAAGCTTGTTTTCCGCGAAGCTTTTGGAGTATCGACCTCAAGTGTTGCTCTTGATCTTCACGGCTTTTGGAATATATGAGGATGTCATCAATAAAGACGACCATGAAGTAATCCAAATATTCCTTGAATAATCGGTTCATCATATCCATGAAGGCAGCAGGAGCATTAGTCAATCCAAAAGACATGACTAAGAATTCATAATGCCCGTACCGAGTTCTGAAGGCATTCTTTGGAATATCCTCAGTTTTAACCTTCAGCTGATGATATCCAAAACGAAGATCGATCTTTGAAAAGAATTGTGTTCCTTGCAACTGGTCAAACAGGTCATCAATGCGAGGTAACGGATACATATTCTTGATGGTGACATGGTTTAATTTCTGGTAGTTAATACAAAGTCGTATACTCCCATTTTTCTTCTTCACGAATAGAACAGGAGCACCCCAATGAGACGTACTAGGACGAATGAAACTAATGTCTAACAATTCCTACAATTGAGTCTTTAACTCCTGAAGTTCAATAGGAGCCATTCGATATGGGGCTTTGGAAATGGGTTTTGTACCGGGTTCAAGGTCGATACAAAATTCAATTTCACGCTCTGGGGGTAGGCCAGGAAGTTTTTCAGGGAATACGTCAGGAAATTTATTAATAATAGAAATATCATTCAAAACTGACGTATTTTTGTTTAGATTCGTGACATGAGCTAAGAAAGCTTGACATCCATTTTTTAATAATTGAATAGCTTTATGGCTTGAGATGACAGTGATTGATTTTAATGGTTTGGTTGCTTGAATTCGCATAATAGGTTGGTTAGGAATATGAAAGCTAACAACCTTACGAAAATAATCAATTTTCGCATGATGAGTAGTTAACCAATCAATCCCTAGAATCACATCAAATGCAAGTATTTTCAAAGAAATAAGATCGACAAGTAACGTGCGGGTGCCGATTTGAACTAAATAAGACTTATAAACAGCGGATGTAATGAAGGTTTCTCCCAACGAAATTTCCGCAGATAAGTCAAAATCTAATTTCTCCGGAGTCAAATTTAATCGTTGAGCGCAAGTAGGAGAAATAAAAGAATGGGTAGAACCGGTATCAAATAAGGTATAGACTTCGCTAGAGTTTATGATAAGCTTACCCATGATGACCTCGTTCGGGTTCCTTGCTTTCTGGGAGGTCACAACAAAAGCTCTCCCTTGAACTACTGGTTTTGACTTGTCTGGGACGGTATTTTGTGTCACCATTCCAACTGGACTTGTCTTGATTGCCGCGACAAAATCGGGCTAGGTGACCTTCTCTTCCACAATTATAACACGCTTTGGATGGCATCGCGTAGTTTGGACTGATATGTCCCCCCCCCCTTCCGCATTTGAAGCATATGATAGGTGGTCGTTCTCCTTACTTAACAACAGGTGTTGGTGCTGACGTCTTTCCATCATTGTTGAATCTCCTCTTTTTGAAATGTCCATTCTTATTGTCTTGGCCATGATTACCACCAAGTGGTTACCATTTACGCATGTTGATTTCCTCCACGTTTGTTGTCACCGCCGATGTTCGCTACCTTTGGTATTATTATTTTGCGGTTGCTTTCTTTAGTTGCGTTAACTTCGTTATCGCGCTCCAATAATCGAGCCCTATTTACAACATCAAAATACAAACACGGTTTATGAGAAATTAGATATTAACGTATCTCGGGTTTCAAACCTCTTAGAAACATCCGCGTCATTCTCTCCTCATTATCAACCAAGTGAGGACTTAAACCAGGGACAACTTGGCAAACTTAGATTCGTCATTGCGACACGGTCATATTGTTACGCTCCAACTTGATGAACTCTACCTCTTTCATGTGGCGAATACTTTTCGGGAAAGTACTTGTCGTTGAATAGTTCTTGGAACTTCTTCCAAGACATCTTCAGTGCGGCAGGTTGAGTACGCTTTACCGATTCCCACCAGTAATCTGCCTCTCCTCGCAACATAAAGGTTGCAAAGGAACCTTTGCTCCTCGGAGCATCCCAAGACATCAAATATTTTGGTGATTTGCTTTATCTACGCTTTCGCCTTAAGTGATTTTGGCTCTCCAATAAACTCTGGTGGTCTCAGCTCCTTGAACTGTTTAGCAGTGACCGTCCGAAAGTTTCCAGTGTTTCCACCTACATTTTGGACAGGAGCCGCTCTCGCCTGATGTTGCATGAATTGCATAAAGCCTCTGAACATTCCATCATTCATCATTTGGTCAGTGTTGTTGTTTGCATGAGGATTTTCGCCTTCCTGATGCACATTATCTTGGGTGTTGATCTGTAGTGACTCAACGGTCTCCTGTGCTCCATTGCTATTCTCAATATTCTCGGATGTCATTTTGAGAATCATCGCCACAAAGCAAGGTTAATTGACATGTAACATATTATCCCTATACTTTGACCGACCAATTAAATACCAAATAAACTTAGGTAGGTCATACTAGCGAAGGAATTTTCCCGTCTCTCCCCTCCTAGTTCTAGACTCACATCTTAGCTAGGGATTATATCCTTAAGCTTTGATACCAACTGTGACGCCCCCAAAATAGGTATACATCACCTATTCTGAGTCGCCAAATACATGGTACAAAATACAAATACAACCTTAAATATACAACATGTGATGTGAGTTTTAATAAAAAATATTATCTTCTAGACAGTATTCAAACTCAAAATAAGTCCTCAATACATTTATTATCACACTATTTCATAGAATAGTGAGGACTACTAATGCTATCATCTGGACCGTCACTCTGTTCCCCGACTAATCCCTGCTACATTCTCATTTCCTGAAGAGAACAGTGAAAGAAAGGGTGAGCTCAACTAGCCAGTAAGAAATATTATGACTAAGATAATGCAGAATAAATTATCATTAGTCTTCAACAGTGTTCAACTGATAAAATATAACAAACATCAAGTTTAACTGCATCGGAATAAGCAATCCATTAGAAGAGTCAAGTAGAGAATAAAATCTACTATCTTTTATGATTTAAAAGGTTTTTCATTACTTTTATCGCTCAGACACTCAGCAATAAATAATCCACATCATCCCTGCACTACGACCAATGATATTCACTAGTATCACGACCACAAATTATCCATGTACTACGGGCCAAGGATATTCGTGTATTCATCAATGGTCATGATCATGCCAACAACTGTCCATCAATGCACTACGGCCAATGAGGATTTTTACCACATCATTTGTAACATTACGGTCATGATTATACTGAATAATCCTTGGTCATAATCATATCAAGTCCATCTATGCACTACAGGCCACAGATGACTTTTAACATATTATAAACATGAGGATGATGACAATGATATAAGAATTCAATAAAACAAGTTCAAGGATAAATTTTTAAAGATTTATAATTTAATTTATCCAGAAATCAATAACGTCCAAATTGTAAACATGATACTGTTTTGTGGAGTAAAATTCAAGAATGCTCAGAAGAATATTTTCATGAAAAGATACTGGATGAAGCGCAAATATCAAGAATATTCCACTAATTTCATGGAGTATAGAAACCAAAACTTTAACCAACTGAGTATAATAGAATATATGAAACCGCAAATGGATTTTTTTTTGCCGCCATGCGATAATCCACGTAGACTGATTATTCCAATAGAGTAATAAAGAATGGAACCGGTCGCGTAATCCGCATGCACGAGGATATTATAACAGAATAATAAAGAATGGAACCAGGTCATGCGTAATCCACACAGACAGGATGTTCCAACAGAATAATAAAGAATGGAACCAGGTCATGCGTAATCCGCACAGACAGGATGTTCCAACAGAATAATTAAGAATGGAATAACAAGCGAATTCACGGGCATGTGATAGATCTTGCATGCAAGTTATTCCAACAGAATAATAAAGAATGGAATAACAGAAGAATTTCACCATGTATGCGGTACTTCGCATAGACAGGTTATGTTAGGTTTGTAATATTCAAGAACGCAATCAAATTGCAAAAATTAAGCGGAGCGAGATAAATCGAGTTTTAAAATTTTACAAATCATATATACCGGATCACCCTTTATGCACAATTATTAATTAAGCGAAAAAGATGAATAAGAATCATACCCTTGAAGATCGAGCTTCCTCGTGTACAAGTTCACCTCAATCCTTTTTCGCGTTCAACTTGAATCCACCGGGTTTGGTTCCTTCCTTTGATCGGCGTTAGCCACCCAAGTGTTTGGCCTCTCAGAGGTGATCCACCGAGGAAGAATAAGAATTCAAGAAGATGGGTGGTTGGCTAAACCCTAGTTTTTCTATCTCTATAGAAAAGAGCGTACTCTCCAACAATTGGAATAACGATATATCGATATCCGATATAAGACTCCTCTTATAAAAATATCAAGTAACCTATTAAAATAAGGTATTATTTAATTAAACTCTTTTAATTAAATGGGCTCCCCTAATCTTATTAGGGATAATTAATTAAACTCCTTTAATTAATTTTCCCTCCTAATCCTATTAGGAATAAGCGAGAGTACTTATATTAAATTAATTCCTAAACTCTTTTAGAAATTAAAATAATAATAATTGTAATAATATTAATAAGACTCCTCTTATTAATTTATATTTAATATTTCTAAAATATTAAATAATAAATATTAAGCTATTTAATTTATTCTATCACCATAGATTAAATTAAATATACTTAATATATTATTACGATTATGCCATTAACTTCTTAAATAATTATTCTTCCTTTTATGGTGTGACCCTTTAGGTTCTCCATATTAAACAGGTTGTGAATAAATCAATTAGAACAATTCTAATCTTATTTAAATAAATAAATTAAACAATTAATTTATTTAAATAAATAATATTTATTCTCTGATAGGGATAAGCCTCCCTAAGCGATCAACGACTTTCCAAATAATATAGATTTCAACATTAATCATAAAAGAACCTTTGAGTAAATAGTTACCGCACAATTCAATCCTTCCACCATACAATGTCCCAATTAAATATAAGGCATGGAATTCTTGTCAAGTCTTATTTTATTTAATTATATGTATTTCGACTCTTAAATGCACAACTCAAATAATGCAAATTAGAAACTCCTTTCTAATTTCATTACGCCTTAACCAAGGACTCTTTGGGTTGTCATTTATCGAATCACATAGGACATTCTCTTCTTTTAATAAGTGGTAGATTCTTTATTGATCATTCATTATCTCCATATACAACTTATTATACCCAAGCATACCCTTTGATATTCCCTAAGGGTCTTAAGGAATAAGTCAAAGTATAACTCATCATACACAAGATACTATGATGATCTCAAGTCCAAGGATCACTTGTACTACTATCACTACTGAGAATTCCTATTGTGGCAAGTAAAACTCCATTAGGTATTCCTTAGCGAGCCAACGCTCAAATTGAACTTATTCTCTAATAAGCACCTACATACTTGCTTTAGTGTGTCCATACACAAATGATCATGAGATCAATCATCCTCATCCAATGAGCAAGCAACGTATGTACCAATCTATCCGGATTCACTAATCCCCAATTTAGTAATCAATGATTGGGAACTATTTTAGATTTAAGCTTTCTAAGAATTTAGATCTCATTAGAATGATCATCATCATTATTCTAAAAGCATTGCTTAAAACTATGGGTTTATCACATATTATAAAAACAAAGATCATGTAGATAATTAAAAGCCTTTAATAAATTAATACTTTTTATTAATAAATGAATAAGATTGTTATAAAGTATATGCTTTATCATCAAACATGATTGGCTTGTGTGCATATTACTTTCAATCTCCCACTGCTGCACTAAAGCCAATCGCCATTGTATCTTATACTCTTCTTCTCTAAGTGGCGATTATCCTGCTTTGTTGGATAAGCTTTAGTTAATGGATATGTAATGTTGTTCTTGAGAGTCCACCATCTCTATAGTGATTTCCCTTCTTTCAATGATTCTTATAATCAAATGAAAGTGCCACAACACATGTTTAGATCCAAAATGAGACTTAGGAACTATTCCTAGTTCTGTAATGAACTTTTAATCCAAACAATCAACTTGCAGCTTCATTTATAGCTATTTACTTTGTCTTTATCACTAAACCAAAGAACTCTCTTTCTTTGTTTGGAACCTTTCCAATTCACTGCACCACTATTCAAGATAACGCTTTACCTTAAAGTGGATTTTTTCTGTCATCTTGGTCTGTCTGAAAAACTTGAGTCTGTTAAGCCCTCTAGTTTTAATTTAGACCCACCATGAATATGATCACATCCTTAGTGCCGGTTAAGCACTTTAAGATGTTTTTCACTGACTCATAGTGAACTTCTTCATAATATGATTGATCAACATCAGGTCTCGTATATTTCATTGCATACATGATTGTCACTCATGCGATCTCTCTTCTTTTAATAGTTTGTGGGGACTATTAAGAGAGATACACTCCATGGCTCATCAACATGAAACATCTCTTGGAGCTTGCCATGCTAAACGACTTTAGCATCAAATGAATATACGTTCCTTGGGTTAAGTCGAGCATCCTCTTAAATCTATCTATATAGATTTATATCCCCAATTAAGATACTCTCTTCAAATCATTCATGGAGGAATGTTTAGACAACTTTATCTTTCTTGATTGTAGCATTGGTATGTCATTCCTTATTAAGTAGTATATCAACATATAATACTAGAAATTTCACGGCGCTCCCATCGACCCTTTTGTACACACTAGAACTCTTTACCTCATCGTATGTAACTACGGATCATCATCTTCATGATGTGTACCTCATCATCATCATCCATGATGAATCCATACCTCCTAGGTATCTTTGGTACTATTCCAGATTTACGATTCAGTTGTGGTATAATAGGTCTATCTATAGGTTCCTCTTATTTGACTTATAGTATTTTGTGGTTCTTGAATTCTTCAAGATCTATTATCCTCCCACTAGCCCCTTTTAATGATAAACACCTTTATCTTAGAAGGCAGCGTGTTTCGTAATAAACACCTTTTGCTAAGTAGAATTATAGAACATATACCCTAAACTTACTTTAGGATGTCCCATAAATCTGTACATGTCAAATCTTGTCCCAAGCTTATCCTTCGAAACCTTTTCACATAAGTTGGACAACCCCTTATCTTAACATACTTAAGATTAGGAATCCTCCCTGTCCATAACTTTTATGGAGTCTTGGGGCCGAATTTTGAGGTTACCTTTTCGTAGATATGCAGCCATTTCTAGGACATTATCCCAGAAGGATACTGGAATGTCGGTAAAATCACTATGGACCGCACCATGTCTAACAAGGTAAGATTTTTCATTCAGATACATCAATCAATTATTGCGTATCAGGATGTGTCCATTATGAGAAAACCATATGAGATGATCTAGAAACTTATTGCACAAGTATTTATTCCTTGATCTAATCAAAGAATCTTAATACATTGCCAATTTGTTTCACTTCTGAATTCTTTGAACCTTTCAAATAATTCACACTTGTATTTCAACAAATACATACATTCAACTCTTTGAATGATCATCTCCTTTTCTTATACTAGTTTGTTCAATTTACAAAATAATTTTTTTTCACGTAAGTCAAGTATACAAAATCCATTAAGTAATATTTCAGTTCTATATAAAACATTATTATTCTAAATAGAACAACAATTGTTCTTAATTATAATACCAAAATTTTATTGTCCAACAATAAAATGGAAATAATGTTTCTAACAAGAATTGGAATACAATAACAACTTATTGACTTAATAGATTTGCCGTAGTAAAGTGCTAAACTATAAGTTTCTATAGCTAATCGCGAAGAACCTTTGCTTCATTTTCCACACATAGGATTACTTATCTTTGTTTAACTTTCTACTTACGCTTGGTCCTTCATAAATCTATATTTATGATAACCAAAGTCGATATCCAATATCCAAGTAGAACCTTGACTTAAAGAAAAATTTATTTTAAATCTTGAACAAAATTGTATTTGTAACAGAAACTTCATTAAGCTTCTTTGGTTAGCCACTGCAAGGAGCTTCTCGCAGTTTCTTTCCAGTGTTCATGTTTATTGCAGCGGAAGCAAGCTCCTTTGCTATCCGTATCAGTTTTGTTCTTATTATCCTTTGTTTATGCCTTTCTACTTACCTTCTTTGAATCGTTCTTCTTTTCAGAAGATCCTTTGGCCCCTACCAGTAAGACTTGGTTTTTCTTGTTTGGAAAGTGACTCTCAACATTTTTCAACACGTTAAGCAAATCAGCGAGGCTGATATCTAGCTTGTCCATATGAAAAATTCACAACCATTTTTGAAAGGAGTCCGGGAGTGAGTGCAAGATCAAATCTTGGCTCAACTCTCCATCCATGACAAAACCAGTTGTCCTAATTGATCAATCAAATTGATTATGTTAAGAACTTTTTGTTTGTCATTTATAGTGCCATTGGCCATTCTAGATCGGAAGAGCTCCTTAGATATCTCGATATCTATCGGTCCCACTTTCCTCACCATCAACTACTTGGCGTGCGGGAGTATAGTAGAAGTATCCATAGTTTGGTGGTGTTGAAGCTTGTTACTCATGGATACTGAGCATGATGCATTGAGCTAATTGTGCATCATCTTGCCACTTTCTAAAAGTAGCAATCTCTTCCTCAGAGGCATTATTCGCAACCATTTGCGAGGATAGGCGTATTAAGGACATAAGATAGCTTTTCGACTATGAGAAGCTGTGAGACCCAGATTTTATCAATAAAGATTTAAATTTTGTCGAAATAATTTTTAATATTATGGTGTGAATTTGAGATAATATTATAGTTGTGGGTAGTATTTATAAATTTTGCAAAGTATGCAAGTGGTTATATTATATTTGATTGGTGGGGAATATTAGGTTTAGCGAGGGAATATTAAATACAATGGCTCAATCATTGGTGGACCCCCAAGTAATTATTGTCGGATCGAGAAAACAACAAAAATATTTTATTGAAATAACGACGGAAGTTTTACCGTTGATCTTGTTGAACTACTCGGTAGTAAAAGTACACGATGTCGTGTGGTTGCATAGTAGCTTTACGGTATTGATTATTGATGCTTATGTGAGAAGTCACTTAGTTTGATTCCATTATTGTCGATTAATAATATGAATTATTATAGCGATAATGACGTTTTGTTTTATTCGTATTATTATTACGTAATAAAAGCGAAACATCTTTATATAAAGCAGAATACTTTATTAAAGTTATTCTATAAATAGAATATATTATATTTTATTATGCATAGTGTTGCATAGTGTTTTGCATAATGTTTTTGCATAGTGTTGCATAGTGTTTGCATAGTAAAATGTTTTTATATAAATAGAATATATTATATTTTATTTAAAAGATTTTGCTTTAAATATGGACCGTCAGATTAAAGTAAATCAAACTGGATCGTTCATGGATTAATTACTATGCATTCTATTTTCCTATAAATGAAGCTCATTCCTTCATTATTTTCTTTTAATTCACTTTGAAACTCTAGAGAGAGAAATTATAGAGAGAAGCTATAGAGAGAAAATCTATAGAGAGAAAGAAGAAGAGTATTACGGTACTTCACTACTTTGATATCCAAAGTGTCTTTTTACGGTAAAGGGTATTATTTGTTGTACGTAAGGGATATTATTCGTTTGTATTCATGAAGAGAACCTCTGTTATTCCATTCATTATTATTACATTGGAATAACTTTTGTAAAAGTGGTATACCCTATACATAACTTTGTATATGCAGCATACCCTATACTTGGTGAAATCCTTATGTTATTCCATCCTTATTTATTACATTGGAATAACTTTATGTCGCTGAATCCCCTATACTTGGTGATCTTCTTACATTATTCCATTCTTTATTATTACATTTGGAATATCACATGCATGTGTTTTTTGGGACTGGTTCCATTGTTTATTATTCCGCATTTATTATTACATTTGGAATATCACATTCATGTGTTTTTTACGGACTGGTTCCATTGTTTATTATTCAAAGCATTTATTATTACATTGGATCATCTGCAGCCGGTGTGAATTTCACGACTGGTTCCGTTATTATTATTACGTTGGAATAACTCATCATGCTGAAGTCGCATGTATGGTGATTTCTTTTGTTATTCCATTCTTTATTATACCCGGTTGGTTAAAACTTTGTCTTCTATACTCCATGAAATTAGTAGAATATCCTTGATATTTGCGTTTCATCCGATATCTTTTCATGGAAATATTCTTACGATCATTCTTGAATTTTACTCTACAAAAGCAAAGATATCTTGTTGAGAATTTGGGACGTTACTAATTCTCGGATAAAATAATTCTTGAACTTGTTTTATTGAATTATTATGTCATTGTCATCATCCTCATGATATATTATGTTATCTTTGGCTTACGTGCATAGATGAACTTAGTATGATTATGACCGAGGATCATTCGGTATAATAATGGCTTGTTATAAATGATGTGATAAAAGTCCTCAAATTGGCTGTAATGCGTTGATGGATAGTTTTGGTATGATTATGACCGGGGTGATTCGGTATAGTCATGACCATTGATAATTTGATGAAAATCCTTGGCCGTGGTACGGGGATGATTAGATGTGGTGGTTTATTTATTTGTCGAGTCTCGATAAAAAAAATTGATGAAAACCTTTTAAAACCTAAAAGATAGTAGATTTTATTCTCCACTTGACTCTTTTAATGGATTGCATATTCATTGCAGATTAAACTGGTTGTCTATTGTATTTTATCGGTTTAACAACGTTCAAGGCTAATGATAGTTTATTACGCATTATCTTAGTCATAATATTTCTTCTTTGGGCTAGTTGAGCTCACCCTTTCTTTCTTTGTTCTCTTTGAAATGAGAACATATTTGGGACGAGTCGGGGAGCGGAGTAATGGTCGAGAGGATAGCATTAGTAGTCCCTCACTATTACGTGAAATAGTGTGATAATAGTTGTAATGAGGACTCCTTTTGAGTTTGTATAATATCTAGTAGACAATATTTGTATTCAAACTCACGATTTATGTCGTATTATTATACTGAC
The DNA here is from genome assembly GCA_020205615.1 of Panax quinquefolius. Classification (NCBI taxonomy): domain Eukaryota; kingdom Viridiplantae; phylum Streptophyta; class Magnoliopsida; order Apiales; family Araliaceae; genus Panax; species Panax quinquefolius. The sequence continues at coordinate 60,971 of JAINUW010000768.1, forward strand.
GAGTTAGGTTAGTAAGTTGTATTTGAATTTATGTACCATGTAAGTGGCGACCCAGAGATGGGTGGCGTATACCTAATTTTGGGGGTGTCACGGTTGGTATCGTAGATTAGGGATATGATCCTGGCTAAAGATGAGATAAGAACTAGGAGGAGAGGCGGGGAATTCCTTCGCTAGTATGACCTACCTAAGTTTATTTAGTATTTGATTGGTCATCGAGTATAGTGATAATATGTTGCATGTCAATTAACCCTTATTTTGTGGCGGTGTTTGAAAATGGCATCCGAGAATGTTGAGAATAGCAATGGAGCACTGGAGACTGTTGATTCTCCACGGATCAATAATCGAGGACAATGTGCAATGAGGATGGCGATAATCCTCCTGTAAACAACAACACACCGATCAATTGATGAATGATGATGCGTTTAAATGGTTTTAGAATTCATGCAACATCAAAGTAAAGCGACTCTGTCCAAAAGCGTAGGTGGAAACACGGAAAACTCGGCGGTCACCGCTAAACAATTCAAATTTGGGACCACCAAGTTTAAGGAGAGCCAAAACCACTTACGGCGGAAGCATGGATAAAGCAGATTACAAGATATTTGATGTCTTGGGATGCTCCGAGGAGCAAAAGGTTCCTTTTCACGCCTTTATGTTATTGCGGAGAGGCGATTCTTGGTGGGAATTCCAAAAGCGTACTCAACCTCGCTATCTTGAAGATATCTTGGGAGAAGTTCGAGGAGTCATTCAACGACAAATACTTTCACGAAAGTATTCGCCACATGAAGGAGGTGGAGTTTATCAAGTTGGAACAAAATAATATGACCGTAGTCGCATGATACGAGGCAAAATTTGCGGAGTTATCACGATTCGTCCCACTTGGTGGATAATGAAGAGAGAGAATGACGCGAATGTTTTTAAGAGGTTTGAAGCGAGGAGATACGTCAACATCTTATTTCTCATAAAGCGTGTTTTTATTCAGATGTTGTAAATAGGGCTCGATTAGTGGAGCGCGATAACGAGTCACCTTAACTAAAAGAAGCGGTGACAAAATTATAATACCAATGAGAGTAGTCATCGAAGCGGTGACAACAAAGCGTGGAGGGAATCAACAGGCGGATATGGTAACCACTTTGGTGGTAATCGTACAAAACAATAAGAATGGACATTTCAAGAAAAGGAGATTCAACGATGATGGAAAGGCGTCAAAGACCAAAGACCCGTTGTTAAGGAAGGAGAAAAACCACCTATCATATGCTTCAAATGCGGAGGAGAGGGACGCATCAGTCCGAAATGCACCATTCCGTCCAAAGCATGTTATAATTGTGGAAGAGAAGGTCACTTAGCTCGATTTTGTCGTTTACTGAAGACAAATTCAACTAGGATGGAGGCACCAAAGGCTGTCCTAGACAAACCAAAGCCGGTAGTTTAAGAGAGAGCATTTTTTTCTCGTGACGAGGGACCTGAATAAAATTATCACGGGTAAGTTAATCATAAGCTCTTGCGAAGTCTATACCGTGTTAGATACCAGTTCTACCCACTCTTTTATTTCACCTAGTTGTGTTCAACGTTTAAATTTGACTCTGAAGAAGTTAAACTTTGACTTATTGGTTGAAACTTCGTTAGTAGGAGCCTTCGCTACCTCTACTGTTTTTAAATCTTGTTTGGTTCAAATAAACATTTTCACGGTACCTGTCGATCTTATCTTTTTGAAAATATTTGCCTTTGATGGGATTTTAGGAATCAATTGGTTAACTACTCATCATTCTTTTCGTAAGGTTGTTAGCTTTTATATTCATAACCAAGTTGTTGTGCGAATTCAAGTAACCAAACTACTAAAGTCAATTATTGTCATATCAAGCCATAAGTAAAGAGCCCCGAACCTTTCGTTGTTGACTTCCTTGTGTGGAATGCAAAGCGGACTTTCGTAGGCGACATCGTGAATGAAGATGGCAAGTTTATAGGTATCATTATGAGGTCTTTATCTAGGTTAAGGGATAGAAGTCACAGTTGGTATCAATGTGACGTACTATCCAAGTCTTAGATGAGAGTCACAGATTTTGAATGATATTTCTATTATTAATAAATTTCTGGCGTATTCATGAAGACTTCTTAGCCTACTTAGAGCGTGAAATCGAATTTTGTATTGACCCAAAGATAAAACCCATTTCTTAAACCCTCAAATATTTCATCAACTAAAAGGATGCATTTACGAGGATTATGATGAAAGTCATAATAAAAGCATTGGACTAATGAAAATCATGGGTATATGAAGTATTAGTAAGTGTTATGATGAGTTATGTGGTTATTATGTGAAAACATGAAAGTTTCTTAGAAATCACAAAGGGTTGAAAAATCAGATTTTGGTAAAAAGCGTAACATGAAATTTAATTGACCATATCTCCTATTATATTTTGAATTTTTGAGTGTGGTCAAGTCCTAGAGTTAGATCTATGAGTTACCTAACTAATCCAAGTGGAATTACTGGAAAAGGTGTTGTAGATTTTTGTGTGGACTGATTTTAGCAAAGGAGTGCAAAGCTGCAAAAACAAGAAAAAGCTTTCGCCATGATTTTAGAGAGGCTGTTTCGGCCACTTAAATTATGAGAAAAATTCTGGCCTTTTGGGACATGAAGGTATATGGTATAAAGTACCTCCTGTCCAAAAATGAGCTCATTTCGACTTAAAATGAGCAAGTTATGACTATTTCAATATTTAGGTTTTTTCGAATGAAAAACGCTATAACCAGGAGTTCTATAACTCAGATGACCATGAAATTTAAACTAGAAGCTTACGTTAACATGTGTAAGGTCCTGCCAAGATTTGGGAATTTTGGAGTTAAACTTGAGGTAGCTAATTTCTTAAGAAATTAATTAGAAATTGATTTTTGAAAAATAGTAAATGAATTTTAAAAATTCGAGAAAAATATATTTTCATCATGGGACTATATTATGCTAAATCCCAAAAAAAAATATTTTTGGGACTGATTTGGTATTTTTCATGAAAATAGTTTAATTCTGAACATATGAGTTAAATATGTTATGTGAAGTAACAAAGTTGAAAATAGGATTTTATGGCTAGAGAATCCTATATAGAGTATATGCATATTTTTGAGAGATTTGATAATTGGTGATGATATATTATGAGTATGGCATTTTGAATGATTAAATGCATTATATGGTAAAGCGTAAACAATTAAGATAAATTGTTTATAAATTTAAGAAGTGATTAAAATATTGTTATAATATTAATTGTAAGACCCCGAATTTTATGAAATAAAAGTATTCAATTTTTCTATTCAAGAATTGGTTAAATTGATAAAAGTTAAAGTTAAGGGTGATATATGAAATTTTTTTCAAAATAAGCAAGAGGGGTATAAAGTATTCATTATTATTGGGAATATTCGTTTGGTCGTGGAATATTCTTTACGTGGGGAATATTCGTATGATGATGGTATGACCATGTGTGGGCCCCATAACGGAAAGCGATTGGATGAAGAAAAGCGACAAATATAAGTTGGTTAAAAATAACGGCGTAGTTATTTACAATTAAGATCATTGGAATACTCGGTGGTTAAAATACGATGAATGGCGTGGTTGCACAAAGAGTTATTACGGTATTGTACAATATTGTTGAATTATTGATCCTTACGTGAAGGCACTACTCAATAATTTTCACAGTGAATTCTTGTTCAATATTTTATTTTATTGATTCAATAATTGTTGCGTTGATATTTTATATTATTGTTGTTCAATAATTGTCTTGCACATTATCTCCATTATCGGATCAATAATTCATATTATTTGAATAATATTATTAGATAGCATTATTGGCAATGTCTAGAAAGTTACGCATCAAGGAGAGGTTTGGTCACCTAATTGCGGCCAAGAAGGAGAAATCCTTATCTGAAGCCCCCTCTTTCCGGAGAACTACGGTGGTTGTCATAAATGTGATTACGTAATATTATTTGTGAATAATTAATTATTGATTCATATGATAAGAAAATATTTATTTGATGTGGATATAAATGATGGATTTATTTATGTGGTTATAAGTGAAGGAATTAATGATGAGGTATTTTATCAAGATTTGTCGAAATGGAGAACAAAATATGGGATTTTCGGAAAAATTAGTTTATTACTTGATTTTGTAAAATCCATAACTCTTTGTGTATAATGAGTTAAGAGATGAGCCAGTATATCAAAAGAAAGCCCTAGAAGTAAGCTAATCTGTAGAAATTTGAATCACCCAAAAATTCTTTGTAGATATTTCGTGGTGAAATTTTGAATGAAAGCGGTTGAAGGACCGATAGTCCAGAAAAATCGGTGTTCTTCCGCTATATTGCGTGAGTTATAAATTTTGATCCGACCGTTGGATCGTTGTAATTTTTGGATATGTTATACATACATAAGTTGAGTATATGTCCACAAATTTTGAACAGAATTAAAATGAACGAATGATTTGTTATGAATTTTAAGAGGTGACTGATTCGGAAATTAGGTTTATAATTGATTTTGGTGGAAAATTCTAGAATTGAGTGGGCCCCACTTGTGGTTGGTGAAGAAATGTGCTGAATTTTATTTCAAATGTGGTGGGTGGGAATAGTAGCAGGTAAAGCCATCAGGTTGCGAGTTAAAGTGCCTTTCGGCGTCTTAACATTTTCCTATAAATAGAGGGCTAAGTTAGAATTGAAAATCACACGTAAACAAAGTTTTCTCTCTTTCTCTCTCTAGATTATTGAGTGTAATTTGTGAGTATTTAGATACTTGGTGAGTTGATATTCATCAGTGCAAGTTTCCTTCAGCGTCATATCCGATATCCTGTCAGAAGTGCTGCTCTTTTGAGGTAAGGGATAGTAAGGGATATTAATTTTTTTTGTAATGATATTATTTCTTCAATATCATTATGCTGAAATGTTGATCTGAAGTTTTTATCAAATTTGGAACTTTTTCATGTCGGGGTTACTATTCATGAGTTACTATTCACGAGTTACTATTCATGAGTTACTATTCACGAGAGTTCTTATTCACGAGTACTATTCATGAAGCGTGAAGATGTTTTTTTGTGGAATTTCTATCTTTTGGTGTTTGAGTTACTATTCACGATATCGCAGACTATTCACGATATCTGAGACTATTCACTTAATATAAGACTATTCACCAAAAATGAAAATTTTTCTTTTCGTCTAAAATATCTATTCTGGATACTAGCGTTGATTGTATCCATGTGTTGATCATTCTTGAATTTTACACCACTATGATTATTTTTGAGGTATTTTTGGACGTGGATAAAACCAATGCAAAGATGAATGATTTCTGAAGAATATCTTTGGCTCAGTAGTGCAAAGATGAGCAGTGTTTAAATGAACATGACCAACTGATGAATATCTTTTTGTCGAGAGTGCAAAGATGAATTATTGATGAATATCTTTTGCTCAGTAGTGCAAAGATGACTTGTTGATGAATATCTTTGCCAAGATGGTGCAAAGATGAATTATTGATGAATATCTTTTGCTCGTAGTGCAAAGATGACTTGTTGATGAATATCTTTAACCTGTAGTGCAAAGATGAATTATTGATGAATATCTTTTGCTCGTAATGCAAAGATGACCTGTTGATGAATATCTTAGCCTGTAGTGCAAAGATGAATTATTGATGAATATCTTTGGCTTGTAATGCAAAGATGACCCGTTGTTGAATATCTTTTGCTTTTTGTAGTGTAAAGATGAAGCTGTTGATGAATATCTTTGGCCGTGGTGCAAAGATGAATTTATTAGTATGATTATGAGCAGAACTGTGATTTGGTATAACCATGATCTTTGATGTTTTGGTAAAGACAAGTGATGAAAATTATCTTTGTCTTGGATGAGGAAAGGAATTTAGAACTACAATTACGATTATGAGTTATACACGTGATGGTGGGCGAGGAATTGTTGATTGATGTTCTGAGGATAAAACATTGTTGGTGGATTTTTAACATGGAGAAGACAATAGACTTTATAGTCTATTTGACTCTTCTAATGGATTGCTCATTCACCGCAACTATGGTTGAAAAGTTTTATCATCTACCATATGTTCTAAATCTCGATTTATTCTTGATGAAGACTATTGATAATTTATTTATCTTTAGTCATAATATTCTTTATTGGGCTAGTTGTGCTCACCCTTTTGTTTCACAATTCTTTTCGGTGTAATAAAAGTGTATTTGGGTCGAAAGCTGGGATAGCGAGGAATAGAGTGGTGGTCTATAGATGTTGAGGTGAGGTGAATTTAACTTGGAATGGTGTTTTGTCACTATCATACAAGATGTCTAATGACATACAACCTCGTGTTATCATAAGACATGGTTGTGTTTCATCCATCCACTGGCGAGTATATTTACAAGCACTACCTATATAATCTTGGTGTTTGTTTGGAGTATAATACCCAATTAGAGGCGAGTGGAGATAATGATATGTCAAGAGAAGACTCACCATTGGGAAGAATACGATAGTAATCTTTGTTTTTCTTTGGGGTCTATTGGTCAACCAAGGATAATTACGTGGCTATATGATATCTACCATAACCTAAAAGCATGGCCTCCCATGTACGAAGGTTTCTTGAGCACTTCCCAAAGATTCTAATTTCTAAAACAGGTTTTGGTATACCTTTATGTAAGGTGTCATGGTGACGTGTTATCCAAGTTGGTGTCCAGAGTTACATTTGGTATATATTGGTATCCAAACTCACAGCATATGTGTTGTTGTATTTTGCACGACAATTGTTGTAATAAAGTTGTAGTTATTTCTGTACCATGTATTTGGCGACTCAGAATAGGTTGGATGGAATGGACCTATTTTGGGGTTGTTACATTAATGATATTAGATTATGAGATTATTAAGTGATTGATAACATGGGGATATTCTTGAATCCTGAATAAATTATATTATAAATGTTTAATATTTATCCTTTATCTCATTTGATTGATTCTTTATATCATTATCTTCATGCTTATATTATGTTGAAAGTCATCTGTGGCCTGTAGTGCATAGATGGACTTGGTATGATTATGACCGAGGATTGTTGTTAAGTATAATCATAACCGTAATTGAAAAACACAATTATCTTTGGCCGTAGTACATGGATAATTTGTGGTCGTGATACTAATGAATACACGATTATCTTTGGTAGTAGTGCATGGATAATTTGTGGTCGTGATACTAATGAATACACGATTATCTTTGGCCGTAGTGCATGGATAATTTGTGGTCGCGATACTAATGAATACACGATTATCTTTGGCCGTAGTGCATGGATAATTGTGGTCGTGATACTAATGAATACACGATTATCTTTGGCCGTAGTGCATGGATAATTTGTGGTCGTGATCTTAATGAATACACGATTATCTTTGGCCGTAGTGCATGGATAATTCGTGGTCGTGATACTAATGAATATCCTTGGCACGTAGTGCGGGGATGATTCGATGATATGGATTAATTATTGAAGTTTGAGTCTCAAAGAATGAAATATTAATTCATGGATGTGGTAAAAGTCATCTTTGGTCAGTAGTGCATTGATAAACTTGGTATGATTATGACCACGGATTATTCGGTATAATCATTAACCGTAATTGAAAACACGAATATCCTTAGCAAAGAAGGTGCATGAATAATTCATGGTTGTGATACTATTGTGAGTCTCGATGATTATTGGTTTTTCTGATTTATATATCTTTGGCTTGTAGTGCAAAGATGAATTGTTAATGAATATCTTTGGTAGGATTGCAAAGATGAATTTAATGTTTTCAACGATAAAGGTATTCAAGGTATCCTCACCTCTTTATCATACCAGTCGTACCCTAATTTTGAGGGCTTAATTTCCATAAGGAGGGAGATTGTGAGACCCCAGATTTTATCAATAAAGATTTAAATTTTGTCGAAATAATTTTTAATATTATGGTGTGAATTTGAGATAATATTATAGTTGTGGGTAGTATTTATAAATTTTGCAAAGTATGCAAGTGGTTATATTATATTTGATTGGTGGGGAATATTCGGTTTAGCGAGGGAATATTCGCATAACTACTCAATCATTGGTGGACCCTATAACGTAATTATTGTCGGATCGAGAAAACGACAAAAATATTTTATTGAAATAACGACGGAAGTTTTACCGTTGATCTTTGTTGAACTACTTCGGTAGTAAAAAAATGCGATACGTGTGGTTGCATAGTAGCACACGGTATTGATTATTGATGCTTATGTGAGAAGTCACTCGGTTTGATTCCATTATTGTCGATTAATAATATGAATTATTATAGCGATAATGACGTTTTGTTTTATTCAGTATTATTAACGTAATAAAAGCGAAACATCTTTTATATAAAATGAATACTTTATTAAAGTTATTCATAAATAGAATATATTATATTTTATTATGCATAGTGTTGCATAGTGTTTTGCATAATATTTTGCATAGTGTTGCATAGTGTTTGCATAGTAAAATGTTTTTATATAAATAGAATATATTATATTTTATTTAAAAGATTTTGCTTTAAATATGGACCGTCGATTAAAGTAAATCAATCTGGACCGTTCATGGATTAATTACTATGCATTCTATTTTCCTATAAATGAAGCTCATTCCTTCATTATTTTCTTTTTAATTCACTTTGAAACTCTAGAGAGAGAAATTATAGAGAGAAGCTATAGAGAGAGAAAATCTATAGAGAGAAAGAAGAAGAGTATTACGGTACTTCACTACTTTGATATCCGATTGTCTTTTACGGTAAAGGGTATTATTTGTTGTAGCCGTAAGGGATATTATTCGTTTGTATTCATGAAGAGAACCTCTGTTATTCCATTCATTATTATTATGTTGGAATAACTCGTAAAAGTGGTATACCCTATACATAAACTCGAGTATATGCAGATACCTATACTTGGTGAAATTCTTATGTTATTCCATCCTTATTTATTACATTGGAATAACTCATATCTGCTGAATCCCCTATACTTGGTGATCTTCTTTCATTATTCCATTCTTTATTATTCTCGTTGGAATATCACATGCGTGTGTTTTACGGGACCGGTTCCATTGTTTATTATTCCGCATTTATTATTACATTTGGAATATCACATGCATGTGTTTTACAGGACATTGGTTCCATTGTTTATTATTCAAGCATTTATTATTACGTTGGATCATCCGCTTGCGATTGTGAATTTCACCCGACCTAGTTCCGTTATTATTATTCTCATTGGAATAACCTCGCTATCATGCGCACCTGCGCATGCATGGTGATTTCTTTTGTTATTCTATTCTTTATTATACCCGGTTGGTTAAAACTTTGACTTCTATACTCCATGAAATTAGTAGAATATCCTTGATATTTCGTTTCATCCAAAGATCTTTCATGGAAATATTCTTGACGATCATTCTTGAATTTTACTCTACAAAACAGTATCTTGTTGAGAATTTGGACGTTACTAATTCCTGGATAAAATAATTCTTGAACTTGTTTTATTGAATTATTATGTCATTGTCATCATCCTCATGATATATTATGTTATCTTTGGCTTACGTGCGTAGATGAACTTATTATGATTATGACGAGGATCATTCAAAGATAATCATGGCTTGTTATAAATGATGTGATAAAAGTCCTCGTTGGCTCGTGTAATGCAATGATGGATAGTTTTGGTATGATTATGACCGAGGGTGATTCGGTATAGTCATGACCATTGATAATTTGATGAAAATCCTGGCCGTAGGTACGGGGATGATTAGATGTGGTGGTTTATTTATTAAAATTTGAGTCTCGGTGATAAAAAAAATTGATGAAAACCTTTTAAAACCTAAAAGATAGTAGATTTTATTCTCTACTTGGCTCTTTTAATGGATTGCATATTCGCTGTGATTAAACCTGGTTGTCTATTGTATTTTATCGGTTTAACATTGTTGAAGGCTAATGATAATTTATTACGCATTATCTTAGTCATAATATTTCTTCTTGGGCTAGTTGAGCTCACCCTTTCTTTCACTGTTCTCTTCAAGAAATGAGAACATAGCTGGGACGAGTCGGGGAACGGAGTAATGGTCCAAAGGATAGCATTAGTAGTCCTCACTATTCTGTGAAATAGTGTGATAATAGTTGTAATGAGGACTCCTTTTGAGTTTGTATAATATCTAGTAGACAATATTTGTATTCAAACTCACAGTTTATGTCGTATTGTACACGACAGTTAGGTTAGTAAGTTGTATTTGAATTTATGTACCATGTAAGTGGCGACCCAAGTTGGGGGCGTCACAAGAACTATTCTCAAATTCCTTAACCAATCCGTTTAATTCGGTCTGGTTAATTTAGCATTATAAAATTCTGTAAATGAATTTGTAATTAACAACATTTTAACATACATTCTTTTATTAATTACCAAAATAAATTAGGTCTTGTTTTAAATTGGTATCTCCCACTATTTTCTTTAAACTATATTACCCTCACTTATATAGTTCGGCAAAATCTAATTAAAGATTTGCTAGTGAGAATAATGATCCCATTTCAAATGTATATAGCCTTGTGGTGACACAACAAACTATATATAAATAAATAGGTAGACAACTTTTGTCAATTACATCAACTATGCAACTCCTTTTCTTTTGCCTCTTAGATTATTTTGATCAAGTGGTGGCACATCCGAATCAAAATTATCCAAGTTAAGTCCGACCTAGCACTCCATATATTCAAAAAAGAAAAATATCATCCTTGTGGTGACACAACAAAATAATATTGTTCAATTTTCTTTATAAGCATCAAATGTGATAAATTAACATCTTAAATACTTAATACTTGCCTTATGGTGACACAACAAACTCATATTAAATATTTAATACTCTATTAATTTTATCATGCTAGAAGGCGACGTTCGATATTCCAAATATCTTTGAACGCTTAGGACTTAATATAAAAATTGAGGGGTTTGTTATTAATTTGTCTCATCTTGTTTAGCGCGCATGCACATATATATATAAAATACGCATCATATTAATTAACATGCGAAGCATGTTTACATAATATATAATATATATAGTATAAGCATGCACATATAGAATACTATATTCTACCCGAATTGATTATGGACTTTTATTCTAGTTTGGTTCACTAGAGCCACCAAGTGAACCAAAAGGTCAAACCCTAGGGGCAAGAAATAATATTTAAATATAACTATTATTACATTTAAACTAGGGCTCCATTACAAACGGGTCTTCAAGCTCCTTGCTCCTTGCTCCTTGATCTCTAATTCTTCAAAATTAATTCTAACTATTCCTATTACAAAACTATTTAAAATAAATAGAAACCTTGATCAGCAGTTAAGGGGAAGTACATAGGAGGGGATAGAATTTATATTAAGAAAAATTAGGGAAGGCGAGGTTCCGCAAACCCCATTTAATAAAACTCATACATTCATGCATCCAACTAAAATAAAATCCAATCATATTGGTCGATAGTCCATAATCAATCCCATTTATTATATCATACACATCACCATATGCATCAATAAATAACATTCATCTCTCATGAATAATAAACATTCAATATATATATATTGATATCATTTAATGGGTAAATTTAGTTAGTATAAAATCTATTTTTGAATCAAAATAAACTCCTTAATTTTAATCCAAATTTAAATCAAAATAAAACTATTTTATTTTAATTTATCCAATTTTGAATAAAATAAACTATTTTATTTTAATCAAAATCTTTAATCAAAATAAACTCCTTTATTTTAATTAATTATGGAATTCAATTCCATGTAAAAAAATAAACTCCTTTATTTAAGGAAACACCGATTTTCTTTTCCTATTCACAAATAAACTCCTTTATTTTGAATAATATGAAATCTTATTTCATATTTAAATAAACTCCTTTATTTAAGGAAACACGGATTTTCTTTTTCCTATTCACAAATAAACTCCTTTATTTTGAATAATATGAAATCTTATTTCATATTTAAATAAACTCCTTTATTTAAGGAAACACGGATTTTCTTTTCCTATTCACAAATAAACTCCTTTATTTTGAATAATATGAAATCTTATTTCATATTTAAATAAACTCCTTTATTTAAGGAAACATGATTTTCTTTCCTATTCACAAATAAACTCCTTTATTTTGAATAATATGAAATCTTATTTCATATTTAAATAAACTCCTTTATTTAAGGAAACATATAATCCAATTTCAACTCCAATTAGTTATCATGGAATCCAATTCCAACTCTAATTAGTTAGCATGAAATTTAATTTTAAAATTAAAATAAACCTTTTATTTTAAATTTAAAATAAACTTTTTATTTTAAAATTAAAATAAATATTATATTTTAATTATAAAATAATTAATAATATTATATATATATAATAAACGTTAATATATATATATAATAACCGTTAATATATATACATATTATTACCGTTAATATATGCAAACTGAAGTAAAACCAGCAGCTGAAGCATATAGACTTCACGTGAATTTCAGGAAAAAAAAAATCGGCTTTTTTTTTATAATAAATTTTATACAATAAAATTATGCCCAATTAAATTGTTCTAAACACATATCAATATACATATTAAATTAAAATAATTAGTAATTTGCATAAAGGTTTGGCTCTGATGCCACTGTTAGGTTTGTAATATTCAAGAACGCAATCAAATTGCAAAAATTAAGCGGAAGCGAGATAAATCAGAGTTTTAAAATTTTACAAACCATATACCCGGATCACCCTTTATGCACAATTATTAATTAAACGAAAAAGATGAATAAGAATCATACCCTTGAAGATCGAGCTTCCTCAGGTACAAGTTCACCTCCAATCCTTTTTCGCGTTCAACTTGAATCCACCGGGTTTGGTTCCTTCCTTTGATCAACGTTAGCCATCCAAGTGTTTGGCCTCACAGAGGTGATCCACCAAGGAAGAATAAGAATTCAAGAAGATGGGTGGTTGGCTAAAACCCAGTTTTTCTATCTCTATAGAAAAAGAGTGTACTCTCCAACAACCTGGAATAACGTATATCTGATATCTGATATAAGACTCCTCTTATAAAGATATCAAGTAACCCTATTAAAATAAGGTATTATTTAATTAAACTCTTTTAATTAAATGGGCTCCCCTAATCTTATTAGGGATAATTAATTAAACTCCTTTAATTAATTTTCCTCCTAATCCTATTAGGAATAAACGAGAGTACTTATATTAAATTCATTCCTAAACTCTTTTAGAAATTAAAATAATAATAATTGTAATAATATTAATAAGACTCCTCTTATTAATTTATATTTAATATTTCTAAAATATTAAATAATAAATATTAAGCTATTTAATTTATTCTATCACCATAGATTAAATTAAATATACTTAACATATTATTACAATTATGCCATTAACTTCTTAAATAATTATTCTTCCTTTTATGGTGTGACCCTTTAGGTTCTCCATATTAAACCCGGTTGTGAATAAATCAATTAGAACAATTCTAATCTTATTTAAATAAATAAATTAAATAATTAATTTATTTAAATAAATAATATTTATTCTACAATAGGGATAAGCCTCCTAGCGATCAACGACTTTCCAGATAATATAGATTTCAACATTAATCATAAAAGAACCTTTGAGTAAATAGTTAATGACAATTCAATCCTTCCACCATACAATGTCCCAATTAAATATAAGACATGGAATTCTTTGTCAAGTCTTATTTTATTTAATTATATGTATTTCGACTCTTAAATGCACAACTCCAAATAATACAAATTAGAAACTCCTTTCTAATTTCATTCTCGCTATGGCCGAGGACTCTTTGGGTTGTCATTTATCGAATCACATAGGACATTTCTCTTTTTTTAATAAGTGATAGATTCTTTATTGATCATTCATTATCTCCACGTATACAACTTATTATACCCAAGCATACCCTTTGATATACCCTAAGGGTCTTAAGAAATAAGTCAAAGTATAACTCATCATACACAAGATACTATGATGATCTCAAGTCCAAGGATCACTTGTCTTACTATCACTACAGAATTCTTATTGACAGCAAGTAAAACTCCATTAGGTATTCCTTAGCGAGCCACGTTCGGTGAACTTATTCTCTAATAAGCACCTACATACTTGCTTTAGTGTCTCCACACAAATGATCATGAGATCAATCATCCTCATCCAATGAGCAAGCAACGTATGTACCAATCTATCCGGATTCACTAATCCCCAATTTAGTAATCCAATGATTGGGAACTATTTTAGTTTTAAGCTTTCTAAGAATTTAGATCTCATTAGAATGATCATCATCATTATTCTAAAAGCATTGCTTAAAACTATGAGTTTATCACATATTATAAAACAAACATCATGTAGATAATTAAAAGCCTTTAATAAATTAATACTTTTATTAATAAATGAATAAGATTGTTATAAAGTATATGCTTTATCATCAAACATGATTGGCTTGTGTGCATATTACTTTCAGGTTATTCCAACATAATAATAAAGAATGGAATAACAACCATTACGAGTATTGAAAGAAAATAACTCTCTTCATGAATACGAAAAAGAATAATACCCTTACCTTAAAAAGAAGAGTATTCCATTTGGTAGGCGAGGATATTCTTGAAGAAAACTTATACTGCTTTCTACGCTCAAAGCTTCTTAAAACTCTAAAGAAATACGCTCAAGATTATAAAGAAGAATTCTCTGAATTTCTGGTGTGTTTTCAATTCTAACTAAGCATCCTATTTATAGGAGAATGGAAGGAGTACTATTTAAGAAATAAAATCACAGATTTAAATAATTTATGAAGTCACGGATGAAAATTTTGATACCACCGATGCAAATTGTCAAACATTCAACCAATAATAACAAAGCAAGACAAAAATAATACATATATATATATATATATATATATATATATATATATATATGTTATATATATATATATATATATATATATATAAAATACCAATTACCTTTTTGAAAAGCAACTCCATTTCCCACCCCATTTCTCACCCGTGAACATTTGCTAGATTCTTCCCCTCAAAAGTCCTTCACCCACCACATGTCATCATCACATGTGGGCCCCACTATTTATTATATACTGAATAATCTCATATCGATTATTTTGAAAAATGGTTAAATGGGGGTCCAAATAATAAGCAAAATTTACAACAACTACTATAAAAATCATCTCAATATTTTTAACAAAATTTATCATTATTATTATAATTCAAAATATTTAACAACCAGGTCATTCCCAGGAAAGAGGGGGCTTTCCAATAAGGATTTCTCCCTATTGACGCGCAATTAGGTGACCAAACCTCTCCTTGACAGAAAGAACTTCTAGACATCGTTAATATTGCAAATAATAATATTAATAACTTTGTCGTCTCAATTATTGATTTAACAATATATAAAATATTGACAATAATTGAATCAAATAACGTGAGATACTATGCAGCAATTACTGTAACAATAATTGAACAAAACTGAGTGGCTTCTGACGTAAGCATCAATAATCAATACCGTGTGCTACTATGCAACCACGCGTATTACTGTACTTTTAACACCGGGTGTTTCAATGCAGACACTATGCAAATACTATGCATAATAAAATATAATATATTCTATTTTTCATAAAAAAACAAAACTAATAAAATATATTATATAAAAAAACATGCCGTCCTTTTTCCTTTCTTACTTCCCGTGACCAAAATCATTTCCTCCCCCCATTTTTCTTTTCTTCCAACGTGGGCCCCACATTTCCCTCCACCAACATATCACCATCACAGGTGGATCCCATATAATATATATACAGATAATCTTCTACCGATTATTTTGAAAATTGGGTAAATGGGGGTCCATAAAATAAGCCAATTTATAACAAATACTTCATAAAAACTCCCTCAATATTTTTAACAACATTTATTCATCATTATTATAACTCTCAATATTAACAACCAGATCGTTCCCAGGAAAGAGGGGGCTTTCCAATAACGATTTCTCCCTATTGGCGCGCAATTAAGTGATCAAACCTCTCCTCGATAAAACTTTCTAGACATTGTTAATTATGCAAATAATAATATAAATAACTTGTCATCTCAATTATTGATTTAATAATAATATATAAATATTGACAATAATTGAATCAAATAACGTGAGATACTATGCAACAATTACTGTAGCAATAATTGAATAAAACTGAGTGACTTCTTACGTAAGCATCAATAATCAATCGCATGCGGTCTTATGTAACCACGCCAGACATCGTATTTTTTAACAATGGGTATTCCAACAGTTAACGGTAAAACTTTCGCCGTTATTTTATAAAAATATATTTTTATCATTTTCTCATTCCGACGATAATTCCGTTGTGGGGTTCACCAATGATTATGCCGTCGTACGAATATTCCCTGTTAAAACGAATATTCCTCGACCAATCGAATATTTTATGACAACTTGCATACTTTGCAAAATTTATAAATAGTACCCACAACTATAACACTATATCAAATTCACACCATAATACTTAAAAAAATATTTTGAGAAAATTAATCTTTATTCACAAAATTAGGTCTTATAGAATCATGGCGGGTTAGATCGACCGGGGTGAGTTCATGATTGATGTGCATTCCCTCGAGGATTAAGCATCCATGTACTCGATTAAGACTAAGATCTCACGGCGTGGTCGAACATATTGTGGCATCGACAACGTTTAGAGTGTTGACGTCGCAGATGATCTCAATTTCATGGCGGATATAAAGCGACTACTGAGTCTTCGTGGTTCTCCAATGGTTTGGTGGGGCGAATTTATAGACAATGCCACCGTTGTTTCTTTCGATTGGTTCATTTGGTCAAGCTCAAAGAAGTTTAAGGGTGAGGGGAAGGCGGGGAGGAGGAGGTGGTAGATGAAGATGGGGCAGAGTTGGGCGGGAGAGGGAGGGGTACAACTAAGGAAGGATTGTGGTGGGGGAGAGGGAGGCCAGGACGTCGTCATGGACGGTTGAGATTGACTATAGAAGCGGGGGCGAAAGGTTGGTAGTTTCATCAATAGAAGGTTGATTTTTGTTTTTCCTTCTAATATGTATGTATGATTACTATTTTACCCTTTTGAAAGTTTAAATTTATAAAAATTAAGTGAAAATGATTTATTTTTTGCACATCAGAATTTTGATGCCACGTGTTCAAGCCATGTTATAAATTGAGTAAAATACAGTGACACCCCCTCTAGATAATCATAATAACCCTCATCTCCCTTCCCCTCTAATTTCTTAAGTAACAGTTAGTACCCCTGCAAGTTTTTAGGGTTGACTAAATAGATAAAGTTACATATTTACCTTTACCTTTGTATTTTACCAAATTTTAATTACTGAATAATAATATATATATATATATATATATATGTGTGTGTGTGTGTGTGTGTGTTTAATAGATCCTTTTTTTAATACAATACATTTTAATTATAGTTTTATTTGTAATTAAAACTATCTCATTTAAATTGTTGGTAACTTATAAAAAACTAATATAGTTTAATTAACACATATTTTTGGATAAGAAGGGGCCCTATAACCCAAACCGATTCTAATTGCAGCATCAAACATAGGCTGAAAATATATTGAATTCACAGCATTAAAAGGAATACAACAATCATAAAACCATCTAGCTACAACCATATTTGCCTCCACATGACTTCTTTTTACTTTACCACCATAAGACTTTTTATAGTAGGTTGTTTTGGGTTGGGCCTTTCAAGTAAATAAGTTACCTAGTTTTTTGTCTTTCCCCTTCGTTGGTTCACTACTACCTCTCTCGCAATTATCAAATGGAGATTGACGAATAATCTCTTCAACATCTACATCATCCCCCTCATGTTTTTCATACGGATCATCAAATGAACGCATGTCAACTTTTTCTTTTTTGTTTTGTTCAATTTTTTTTAAGGATTGTTCCATTTCATGTTTTACATCTGGAGGAACTCTCTTACACGGGCCAACCTCACCCTTTTTCCCTGCAAGATGTTGTTTTATTCTATTAATGCCACCACCCTTAATTGCTTTTTGACAATATAAACAAGTGATAATTTTTTTACCATCTGCAGGTCGCCCTTCACTACAATGATTCCATGCAACATCCGTCTTTCCCCTTGTATTTGTAGATGCGTTGATTGCGTTAGGTTGAATCATGGCCCGATGATGACATGTCAACCGCTTTCAAATCTAAAAAGTTACAACAACAAGGAAGGAACACTTTGAATTAACTCAAATCTAAAAACTACAGAGTATGAGAGCAATAATGCATAAATTGAGTCACAAATGAATAATGAACATGGCCCAATTAGACTTCATAAATCATAAGGAAGGGAACTTTGAATTAACCCAAACAATATTCATGTTATGAATTTATTAATTATTACAAAGTGAAAGAATTTTCTGTTAACCCAAAAAACAAATGAGTTAATTTTCTTGTTAACCCAAACAACATATGATTATCAATTTTCCTGTTAAAATATTGTGGATCAAGTAAAAAGTGAAACAAATTAGAACACATAATAACTTAATCTATCACATCTAGTTCATTTGATTGATTTAAATTACTCCAATTTGTAGAACAACTTTATTTTTTCCTTAATTATAGGTCAATTTTCTAACGAAACAAAATGTAAATTCATACTCAACTATATCTACTTGGATCAAATTTATTGAAGAAAAATGCATACTTACGAGAATCAAACGAAAATTAAAGAAGAGCACCTATTTTCAATTATGAGAATAGGTAAATAAGTACTAAGTAGCACCTATTATTTTTGAGAGAGAGGGCATAATCAAACGAAAATTAAAGAAGAATCAAACGAAAATTAGTACACATGAATTGAAGTTGAGATTGAGTGTGTTACTACCTGAGAACTCCCGTGCTTTTGCAGAAGCGTGGAATGAGGAGTGAAAACAAAGAGAGTCGAGGATCATGGGTTTGTTGAGACCTTTGGGATTTGGGAAGGAGAGGCGGAAATGAGAGACCGAGAGAGAAGAAAAAAGCGAAGGAGAGAACGAAGAAGAAAGAAACGAAGAATTAGAAAAGTAGCTGCAGCAGCGTAAGCCACAGCCCCTAAAGTAATTTTTTTTTTTTAATCTATAAGGAGAGAACCGGACAAACCCGTGAACCGGTCACCGGTTCACTGGGTCAATTAGTTCAATCGCCGGTTCACCGGTTCTGAACGATTTTTGAACAGAAATGGTTTAGTGATCCAAACCGGACCGTTGAGTTAATCGATTAGGTTTTTCCGATTCGATGATTTATTAAATTAGGGTTTGAAAACCTTGTATATGATGATTATAAATTAATTTTTTGAATTTTAATTTAACTTACTATTACTATTAGAATGACTACAAATTTTGCTCAAATAAATAATTATCAAAAACTCACAATTGAACGTTAGTAATGTGTTTTTTTGTTGATATTTTTAATTTAATATCATTGTTTATATATATTTTAAATTTAATATATTAGCTTTTATTTTAATCTTTCACATTTATATATAGTTTTTTAGAGTTCAAACATGAGTACAACCTAAAAACCTAAACTTGGAGTTTAACAAATTTTATATGAAATAAAATTGTTAGAATGATAACTTGGCATCATGGTTTTTATTTTTAAAAGGTAACTAAATTTTTATAATTAATATATAAGTGAGGAATTTTTTTATCATTAATTAACTAAAGATCTCCTTTATAAAATAAATTTAGTAACTTAAGTTTAATTATTAATATATTATGTAATATATATTGCACTTTTAATATTAATTATTATTTTTCATAATATTTTTCCTATAGTTTTAATATATTGTTATTTAGGATAAAATTGTTGTAGGATAATAGGTTACCATTATGACTTTTAGTTTTAAAAATTAACTAAATTTTAATCACTAATAACATTAATTAACTAAAATGTCTCCTATGAAATAAAATTGTTAACTAAAGTTTAGACATTAATATATTTTATATTATGTAATATATTTTTAAAATTAATTATTATGTAATCATAATATTTTTTTCTTTATTTTAATATTTCATTATTTAGAGTCCAACGTTGAGTAAAGTAAAATTCTAAACATGTTTTTAAAGTTAAAATCTATTGCACGACTTAGAAATTAAAGGAATCTTATAGAATAAAATTATTGTAGAATAATAAGTTAATTTTAAAATTTGTAGGATCATAAAAAGAATTTTGGTTCTACAACACTAACTATTAATTATTTTTTAAGAGATAATAATTTCACAATTAAACTTACTAATTGCAAATAATTTAGTTTGGTTTAATTGTTTCATAATTTATTATTAAATCTTATGATATTACTTTATCCCAGTGTTACATTGGGATTAGAAACATGTTATAGGAATCAATCAAAGCTGTCATGGAGCTTGTATAAGAAAAAGAACTCTATGAAGTTTGGGTTTTATTAGTAGCTATTTGGTTTGCTTTAAAATAAATAAAATAAAAATTAGGGGGACTTTGAAAAGTGCTTCAGTTGTAATTAAATTCTATGTCTATACCAAAAATCATAGATGAAGAACAAAAAATCAAATTTTGTCTTATTATATATTTATATAGATTTCTTCTTATTCTAAAAGGTATTTTGTGAATATATTATATATGTGTTATTGTTTTAATGTATGGCTTGATTGCTTTTACATACATGATACATGTACTATGATTGAGGCATTCTTTACTTATCAAATAAAAAAAAAAACCAAAAGTTGAAAAGGAAAAATTATAGATATGCAGTAGTCATCAAATGTAGTTTCTAAATCATGGTTACCACTTACCGGAAATGCTGATCTACTCGGTACACAAAATGAAATCGGGTACGAAGAACGCTACCTCTTATAACGTATAATTTTGTTTGCTCGCCAAATTACCTAATGAACTATAAACCTACACAGGGAACAAATAGTGAACACACCAAAAGCTTGATGGCTTGGCTGTCAGGAATAACTTTGTTGTGAGAACCAAAAGCATCAATAAAGGAGAAAATTAATTGCTATAGTGCTATAAAATTAATTGTATACCTTGACTCCAATATATGGCTTTATTTATAGTTGCTCACACTGCTACCTGACTACAAGACACCCAAAGTCAATTGGGAATAGGAACCCAATTAGAGTTTCCATAGGAATAAGATCCTTATTATTGGATAAGATCTTCCTTTTTTAAAAAATAGGAAACCAAACACGATAAGAAATCATAAGTCAACTTGGACTTTGACCCTTCTAGAACACAAAGTCGCCGCATAACCTACCTGCCATGCCATGTGGCTTGGGACCAGATTTGGGCATTGGTTATAGACCCAAAAATCTCATCCCAACATTGCCCCTCACTCCCCTATTATAAGAGATATGATAGGGGAGTAGACAATAAGAGGTGGAATAATAATCTTTGGAATATCATAAAATATGAAGAGTATCCTCCGATGCTTGATCTCTGATCCGATGCCACTATCGGGGAGTTAACCAGCCGAAGAGATAAAAGAGGCTTCTAGGCAGAATCCATAACTGATATTGAGAGCTATAATAAGAAAAAGCCCATAATCATCATATCGGATAGCTCGTCAAAGCTTGTCAAACAGACTGACTCGTCAAAGCTTGTCAAATGCGACGACTTGTCAAAGCTTGTCAAGCAGGACGGCTCATCAAAGCTTTTTAAACGGGATGACTCTTCAAAGCTTTTTAAACGAAAGGTAGGCGACGATTCGTCAAAGCTTGTTAAGCGAAAATTTCGTCACAAAGCTTGTTAAACGACTACTCATCAAAGCTTGTTAAACGGGATGGCTCATCAAAGCATTTTAAATGGGCGTAAACGTTTAATCTCTAGGACTAAAAGTTATCAGCTGTGATAGGCAACTCCACTGGAACTCAAATAGTCACCAAGAAATATGATGTACGGTGGCATCAAGAAATTTGTTGAGGTGGTATGGGCTGCTTTGAAATTATGTATATGCCAAAATATATATCCCCCTTTCCCAAACACTCTGTTTCTGAGTTTTAAAATGGACAGAAAAGAAAAGAAATGGACGGAAAATTTAATTTTTCTTTCCAATTCTTATGTTTCTGAGTTTTTTAATAAACGGAAAAGAAAAAAAATGGATAGAAAACTTGGCCACTTTTCCTGCAAAAGTTTTCCGTCCAAAATTGGCATGATTTGGACGGAAAAGAAATTCGAATAAGTAATATTTTTATAATTCCCATATTATCCTCAATTTTTAATATAATAAATTTTAAATTACAACTCATGTCCTCAATTTTAAATTTTCTATCATTTTTCATTAAAAACTCAGAAACAACACAAAGGAAAACTTCAAGTTTTCTATTCTTTTCTTTTCTGTTCAAAACTCAGAAACAAAGCGAAAAGTCAATTTTAATCTGAAGAAGAGAAGTAGCCCAAACCAAATATAGAGCGGAATAACTGTCGAAGTTATCAAAGGCGATATAGGCGCTGTAATTGAGCTTTAATAAAAATGATCAATTAGCGTCCGATCTTTCTATGATCAAGATAATAGAGGACCCAAGAAGGAAAACACAAATCTCAATCACGACCATCATTCGAACTTGGGTAAACACCGCATCTCAATAGGCAAAAAATTGAACTAGTAAAAATACAACTTGAAACCGGTGTGTTGCGGTAATTATAATATGAAAATGCCACGATACTTTCAAGGAGTAGATGTGATGATGGTTCTGTGATGCTAATTCGCTTCGTGAAGCTTAGAGAGAGTGCTGGGAAGAACTACTAGTACATAGGCCTACTACGGTGGAAGAACTACTAATACATAGACCCACAAATTATCGCCTACTATGTAATACCGTGACCTCTCTAAAATGTTAACAAAGACACCACCTCTTTCTCCGGGTAAATATTTGTATACGCATCACACTAATACTTGACTCATCTTTTAATAATATCATGAAGGAAGCAGACTTTATTTAGCATATAAGATGAGTATCATGAACATTGATAACTTTGAATAAAATAATAATATTACTGCATATAATGAAAGCATTTACACAAATTCAAAATATAATGCATGTTTTAGAGCATTCACTCATATTATATTTTGATACTTATTTGAGTGAGCCTTCATCCAAAAATCATGGTGATTGTTGGGCTGGAATATTTGGGCCCATAACCAATGCCCAAATCCGAGCCCAAGCCACGTGGCGGATCGATTATTTGGTGACTTGGTGTTCTAGAAGGGTCAAAGTTGACTTGTGATTCCTTGCCTTTTCAGCTTTTTCGCTTTTAAGGAAGAAAGAGCTTATCCAATGATAAGGATGTTATTCTTATAGAAACTCTAATTAGGTTTCTATTCCCAATTGACTTCTGGTGTCTTGTAGGCCGACGATGCGAGCAACTATAAATACAGTCGTGCATTAAGGTCAAGGTACATGCACACAATTAATTTATAACACTAAAGCAATTAATTTTTTCCATTGTTGATGCTTTTGGCCTGTATTGATTCTCACATCGTGGCTATCTCCTGATGTTCCAAGCCGTCAAGCTTGTTGGTGTGATCACTATTTGTTCCTTGTTCATGTTATTGTTCGTTGTTTGGTGATTTGGTGAGTGGACAAATTTAGGCGTTTCAATTGAGAATAGGACCCGATTAGAGTTTTCGTAGGAATAACATCTATCATTGAATAAGATCTTCATTCCTTAAAAACTGGACAAGGAATTATAAGTCAACTTGGACTTTGACCATTCTAGAACACCAAGCTACCAAATAATCGATTTGCCATGTGGCTCAGGCTCAAATTTGGACATCGGTTATATGGACTTGAAAATTTTCATCGCAACACTACCTATGGTAGAATGACAAGACATCTAATTTCCGTACCACGATTTGGAACTATAGAACCCGATACGTAGAACGCAGGACAATAAAAGTTCCCTAGTAACCCTGTTCTGAACACCTTTGGTTTACTTTCAATCTTTATCTATTAAAGCTTTTAAATTCATGAAATAATTTTTGTTTCATGAATGCTTATTATAACTTCATACCGTGGCTTTATGAAATAATTTTTTAATGCTCAAGTACTCTAGATGAACCATGTGGCAAGCATCACACTTATTTTGCTTTCTTGTATAGGATACATCTGTTGTCAGTTTCACTTCTATAAACCCACATGTTATAAACATATATATATATCAGGGAGGATCTAAAGCGGACCAAAAGAACGGACCAAGGAGCGGACCAAGGCAAAAACACGCGGGTTTCAGGGTCTGGGTCGGAAAAACACGCGGATTGACCCTGAAACCCGCGTGTTTTTGCCTTGGTCCGCTCCTTGGTCCGTTCTTTTGGTCCGGTTTAGATCCTCCCTATATATATATATAATACCAATTACATTTTTGAAAAGCAACTCCATTTCCCACCCCATTTCCCACCTGTGAACATTTGCTAGATTCTTCCCCTCAAAAGTCCTTCACCCACCACATGTCATCATCACATGTGGGCCCCACCATTTATTATATACTGAATAATCTCCTACCGATTATTTTGAAAAATGGTTAAATGGGGGTCCAAATAATAAGCAAAATTTACAACAACTACTATAAAAATCATCTCAATATTTTTAACAACATTTATCATCATTATTATAATTCGCAATATTTAACAACCAGGTCGTTCCCAGGAAAGAGTGGGTTTTCCGATAAGGATTTTTCCTATTGGCGCTTTGATTAGGTGACCAAATCTCTCCTCGATGTAACTTCTAGACATCGTTAATATTGCAAATAATAATATTAATAACTTTGTCGTCTCAATTATTGATTTAACAATATATAAAATATTGACAATAATTGAATCAAATAACGTGAGATACTATGCAGCAATTACTGTAACAATAATTGAACAAAACTGAGTGATTTCTCACGTAAGCATCAATAATCAATACCGTGTGCTACTATGCAACCACGCGTATTACTGTACTTTTAACACTTGGTGTTTCAACAGTTAATGGTAAAACTTCCGTCGTTATTTTTATAAAATATTTTTGTCGTTTTCTCAATCCGACAATAATTTCGTTGTAGGGTCCACCAATGATTGTGCCGTTGTACGAATATTCTCTGTTAAAACGAATATTCCCCGACCAATCGAATATTATATAATAACTTGCGTACTTTGCAAAATTTATAAATATTACCCACAACTATAACATTATATCAAATTCATTCCATAATATTCAAAAATGATATTTATAGAAAAATCATCTTTATTCATAAAAGTTGGGGTCTTACAACCTACCCTTTTATGAAATTTCGCCCTCGAAATTAGGGTGCGATATCACGGTATGTCGAAGAGGTAAGGATACCTTGATTTCATTTCAGATTCTAACTCTCAGGTCATTTCCTCAACATCGTGGTTCCTCCACAAAACTTTGACTTGAGGTATAACCGTAGAGCGTAGAACATGTTCCTTCTTATCCACGATTTTAACAGGAACCTCTTCATACGTTAAATCTTCCGCTATTTCGTCCGGTTCTAACTCAATAATGTGGTTCGGGTCTTTCACATATTTACGTAACATGGATATGTGAAAAACGTTATGAACACGAGACATACTTGGCGGTAAAGCGAGTCTATAGGCCACAGTTCCTACTCGATCGAGGATTAAAAATAGGCCAATGAATCGAGGATTGAGCTTTTCTCTCTTTCCAAATCTTGTAACTCCTTTCCATGGAGCAACACGTAACAACACATGATCTCTAATATCGAATTCCACGTCCTTTCGATGAAGATCAGCATAACTCTTTTGTCGATCTTGTGAGGTTTTTATACGTTGTCGGATCGTTTGAATCTTTTCCGTAGTCATACGCACCAACTCCGGTCCCAACAATGTTACTTCACCAACCTCATCCCAGCATACTGGAGAACGACACTTTCTTCCATACAACACTTCAAATGGAGCCATGCCAATACTTGTTTGATAACTGTTGTTGTAGGAAAACTCCACCAATGGTAAGAACTTATCCCAACTTCCCTTGAAGTCAAGGACACAGAGTCTTAATAAATCTTCAAAAGTTTGAATAGTCCTCTCTGACTACCCGTCCGTTTGAGGATGATATGTCGAGCTAAATCGTAAATCTGTGCCCATAGCTTTCTGCAAACTAACCCAAAATCGTGAAGTGAATCTTGGGTCTCGATCAGAAACTATGGATACTGGCATACCATGCAGTCTTAAAATCTCATTTATGTACATACGAGGAAGACGTTCAAATGTATAAGTTTCTCGTATAGGTAAGAAATGAGCCGACTTGGTCAATCTATCAACAATGACCCAAATCGCATATATGCCTTGAGAAACCTTGGGAAGACCGGTAACGAAATCCATGGTAATGTGCTCCCACTTCCATTCGAAATTTCAAGTGATTCTGAATGGACCTTTTGGTACTTGATGCTCCGCCTTGACTCGTTGACAAGTTAGACACCTTGAGATAAACTCCGCGATCTCTCTCTTCATATTTCTCCACCAAAATGTATGTCGAAGATCATGATACATTTTGGTACCCCCAAGATGGATTGCAAATGGTGTGTTGTGCGCCTCCATCATGATTTTATACTTTAAATCATGGTCGTTAGGAACACAAAGTCTGGAGTTGACTCGAAGTATTCCTTCCTCATCGATTCTTGCTTCCTAAGATAGCACCTTCTTGCACTTTCTTCCTCATACGCATCAGTTCCAAGTCTGTAGCTTGAGCAGCTTTAACTTTATCGATTAAAGTTGGTTCTACTCGTATATTCACCATCATCACGTTGGTCCCTAGAGTCTTTAACTCTATCTTCATCCTTTGCAAGTCATATAAAATGGGCCTTTGATTGACAATATCACACTCGCACCGCATATGATCTTCTCAACGCGTCTACTACTACGTTCGCTTTACCCGGGATGGTATTGAATGGTATGATCATAATCTTTTATCATTCAAGCCAACATCGTTGCTACATGTTGAGTTCCTTTTGGGTGAAGAAATATTTGAGGCTTTTATGATCCGTAAGATCTCCACTTTCTCCCATACAAGTAATACCTCCAAATTTTAAGTGCGAAGACAACATTTTGCTAACTCTAGATCATGAGTAGGATAATTCCTCTCATATTCTTTGAGTTCTTTGAGAGGCATAGGCTATGACTTTCTCATGTTGCATGAGAACACATCCTAACCCTTTTCCCGATGCATCACTGTAGATGACAAATCCCTCCGAGCCAGATGGTATTGTCAGAACATGTGCTGAAATGAGTTTCCTCTTGAGTTCTGGAAAACTCTTCTCACATTCCACGCTCCAACCGAATTTTATATCTTTCCTAGTCAGCTGAGTTAATGGAGTAGCGATTCAAGAAAACCCTTCCACGAATCTCCGATAATAACCAGCTAATCCGAGAAAGCTACGTACTTCGGTCACTGATTTAGGTTGCTCCCAGCTTTGAATAGCTTCAATCTTTGTCAGGTCAACAGATATTCCATGACTTGATACTACGTGCCCAAGGAATGCTACTTCCTCAAGCCAGAATTCGCATTTCTTCAACTTGGCATAAAGCTTGTTTTCACGAAGCTTTTGGAGTATCAGCCTCAAGTGTTGCTCTTGATCTTCACGGCTTTTGGAATATATGAGGATGTCATCAATAAAGACGACCATGAAGTAATCCAAATATTCCTTGAATAATCGGTTCATCATATCCATGAAGGCAGCAGGAGCATTAGTCAATCCAAAAGACATGACTAAGAATTCATAATGCCCGTACCGAGTTCTGAAGGCATTCTTTGGAATATCCTCAGTTTTAACCTTCAGCTGATGATATCCAAAACGAAGATCGATCTTTGAAAAGAATTGTGTTCCTTGCAACTGGTCAAACAGGTCATCAATGCGAGGTAACGGATACCTATTCTTGATGGTGACATGGTTTAATTTCTGGTAGTTAATACAAAGTCGTATACTCCCATTTTTCTTCTTCACGAATAGAGCAGGGAGCACCCCAATGAGGCGTATTAGGACAGAATGAAACTAATGTCTAACAATTCCTACAATTGAGTCTTTAACTCCTGAAGTTCAATAGGAGCCATTCGATATGGGGCTTTGGAAATGGGTTTTGTACCGGGTTCAAGGTCGATACAAAATTCAATTTCACGCTCTGGGGGTAGGCCAGGAAGTTTTTCAGGGAATACGTCAGGAAATTTATTAATAATAGAAATATCATTCAAAACTGACGTATTTTTGTTTAGATTCGTGACATGAGCTAAGAAAGCTTGACATCCATTTTTTAATAATTGAATAGCTTTATGGCTTGAGATGACAGTGATTGATTTTAATGGTTTGGTTGCTTGAATTCGCATAATAGGTTGGTTAGGAATATGAAAGCTAACAACCTTACGAAAATAATCAATTTTCGCATGATGAGTAGTTAACCAATCAATCCCTAGAATCACATCAAATGCAAGTATTTTCAAAGAAATAAGATCGACAAGTAACGTGCGGGTGCCGATTTGAACTAAATAAGACTTATAAACAGCGGATGTAATGAAGGTTTCTCCCAACGAAATTTCCGCAGATAAGTCAAAATCTAATTTCTCCGGAGTCAAATTTAATCGTTGAGCGCAAGTAGGAGAAATAAAAGAATGGGTAGAACCGGTATCAAATAAGGTATAGACTTCGCTAGAGTTTATGATAAGCTTACCCATGATGACCTCGTTCGGGTTCCTTGCTTTCTGGGAGGTCACAACAAAAGCTCTCCCTTGAACTACTGGTTTTGACTTGTCTGGGACGGTATTTTGTGTCACCATTCCAACTGGACTTGTCTTCGGTGCACGACAAAATCGGGCTAGGTGACCTTCTCTTCCACAATTATAACACGCTTTGGATGGCATCGCGTAGTTTGGACTGATATGTCCCCCCCTTCCGCATTTGAAGCATATGATAGGTGGTCGTTCTCCTTACTTAACAACAGGTGTTGGTGCTGACGTCTTTCCATCATTGTTGAATCTCCTCTTTTTGAAATGTCCATTCTTATTGTCTTGGCCATGATTACCACCGAAGTGGTTACCATTTCTGGCATGTTGATTTCCTCCACGTTTGTTGTCACCGCTTCGATGACTGCTACCACTGGTATTATTATTTTGCCGGTTGCTTTCTCTTAGTTGCGTTAACTCGTTATCGCGCTCCAATAACTGAGCCCTATTTACAACATCAAAATACAAACACAGTTTATGAGAAATTAGATATTAACGTATCTCGGGTTTCAAACCTCTTAGAAACATCCGCGTCATTCTCTCCTCATTATCAACCAAGTGAGACGCTAAACCAGGGACAACTTGGCAAACTTTAGATTCGTCTTTGCGACACGGTCATATTGTGTTCGCTCCAACTTGATGAACTCTACCTCTTTCATGTGAGCGAATACTTTTGGGAAAGTACTTGTCGTTGAATAGTTCTTGGAACTTCTTCCAAGACATCTTGATCTGGCGCAAAGTTGAGTACGCTTTACCGATTCCCACCGATGTCGCCTCTCCTCGCAACATAAAGGTTGCAAAGGAACCTTTGCTCCTCGGAGCATCCCAAGACATCAAATATTTTGGTGATTTGCTTTATCTACGCTTTCGCCTTAAGTGATTTTGGCTCTCCAATAAACTCTGGTGGTCTCAGCTCCTTGAACTGTTTAGCGGTGACCGTCCGAAAGTTTCCAGTGTTTCCACCTACATTTTGGACAGAGCCGCTCTCTTTGATGTTGCATGAATTGCATAAAGCCTCCGAACATTCCATCATTCATCATTTGGTCGGTGTTGTTGTTTGCATGAGGATTTTCGCCTTCCTGAGCAAATTATTTTGGGTGTTGATCTTGGAGTGACTCAACGGTCTCCTGTGCTCCATTGCTATTCTCAATATTCTCGGATGTCATTTTCAGATACTGCCACAAAGCAAGGGTTAATTGACATGTAACATATTATCCCTATACTTTGACCGACCAATTAAATACCAAATAAACTTAGGTAGGTCATACTAGCGAAGGAATTTTCCCGTCTCTCCCCTCCTAGTTCTAGACTCACATCTTAGCTAGGGATTATATCCTTAAGCTTTGATACCAACTGTGACGCCCCCAAAATAGGTATACATCACCTATTCTGAGTCGCCAAATACATGGTACAAAATACAAATACAACCTTAAATATACAACATGTGATGTGAGTTTTAATAAAAAATATTATCTTCTAGACAGTATTCAAACTCAAAATAAGTCCTCAATACATTTATTATCACACTATTTCATAGAATAGTGAGGACTACTAATGCTATCATCTGGACCGTCACTCTGTTCCCCGACTAATCCCTGCTACATTCTCATTTCCTGAAGAGAACAGTGAAAGAAAGGGTGAGCTCAACTAGCCAGTAAGAAATATTATGACTAAGATAATGCAGAATAAATTATCATTAGTCTTCAACAGTGTTCAACTGATAAAATATAACAAACATCAAGTTTAACTGCATCGGAATAAGCAATCCATTAGAAGAGTCAAGTAGAGAATAAAATCTACTATCTTTTATGATTTAAAAGGTTTTTCATTACTTTTATCGCTCAGACTCAGCTTAATAAATAATCCACATCATCCCTGCACTACGACCAATGATATTCACTAGTATCACGACCACAAATTATCCATGTACTACGGGCCAAGGATATTCGTGTATTCATCAATGGTCATGATCATGCCAACAACTGTCCATCAATGCACTACGGCCAATGAGGATTTTTACCACATCATTTGTAACATTACGGTCATGATTATACTGAATAATCCTTGGTCATAATCATATCAAGTCCATCTATGCACTACAGGTCACAGATGACTTTTAACATATTATAAACATGAGGATGATGACAATGATATAAGAATTCAATAAAACAAGTTCAAGGATAAATTTTTAAAGATTTATAATTTAATTTATCCAGAAATCAATAACGTCCAAATTGTAAACATGATACTGTTTTGTGGAGTAAAATTCAAGAATGCTCAGAAGAATATTTTCATGAAAAGATACTGGATGAAGCGCAAATATCAAGAATATTCCACTAATTTCATGGAGTATAGAAACCAAAACTTTAACCAACTGAGTATAATAGAATATATGAAACCGCAAATGGATTTTTGCCGCCATGCGATAATCCACGTAGACAGATTATTCCAACAGAGTAATAAAGAATGGAACCAGGTCATGCGTAATCCGCACAGACAGGATATTATAACAGAATAATAAAGAATGGAACCAGGTCATGCGTAATCCACACAGACAGGATGTTCCAACAGAATAATAAAGAATGGAACCAGGTCATGCGTAATCCGCATGCAGGATGTTCCAACAGTAATAATTAAGAATGGAATAACAAATGAAATTCACGGGCATGTGATAGGCCTTAGATGCATAAGTTATTCCAATGTAATAATAAAGAATGGAATAAATGAAGAATTTCACCACGTATGCCAGACTTATGCGAAGCATGCGTTATGTTAGGTTTGTAATATTCAAGAACGCAATCAAATTGCAAAAATTAAGCGAGCGAGATAAATCGAGAGTTTTAAAATTTTACAAATCATATACCGGATCACCCTTTATGCACAATTATTAATTAAGCGAAAAGATGAATAAGAATCATACCCTTGAAGATCGAGCTTCCTCAGGTACAAGTTCACCTCCAATCCTTTTTCGCGTTCAACTTGAATCCACCGGGTTTGGTTCCTTCCTTTGATCAACGTTAGCCACCCAAGTGTTTGGCCTCTAGAGGTGATCCACCAAGGAAGAATAAGAATTCAAGAAGATGGGTGGTTGGCTAAACCCTAGTTTTTCTATCTCTATAGAAAAAGAGCGTACTCTCCAACAACTGGAATAACGTATATCTGATATCTGATATAAGACTCCTCTTATAAAAATATCAAGTAACCCTATTAAAATAAGGTATTATTTAATTAAACTCTTTTAATTAAATGGGCTCCCTAATCTTATTAGGGATAATTAATTAAACTCCTTTAATTAATTTTCCCTCCTAATCCTATTAGGAATAAACGAGAGTACTTATATTAAATTAATTCCTAAACTCTTTTAGAAATTAAAATAATAATAATTGTAATAATATTAATAAGACTCCTCTTATTAATTTATATTTAATATTTCTAAAATATTAAATAATAAATATTAAGCTATTTAATTTATTCTATCACCATAGATTAAATTAAATATACTTACTTTATATTATTACGATTATGCCATTAACTTCTTAAATAATTATTCTTCCTTTTATGGTGTGACCCTTTAGGTTCTCCATATTAAACCAGGTTGTGAATAAATCAATTAGAACAATTCTAATCTTATTTAAATAAATAAATTAAACAATTAATTTATTTAAATAAATAATATTTATTCTACAATAGGGATAAGCCTCTCTAGCGATCAACGACTTTCCAAATAATATAGATTTCAACATTAATCATAAAAGAACCTTTGAGTAAATAGTTACCGTACAATTCAATCCTTCCACCATACAATGTCCCAATTAAATATAAGATATGGAATTCTTGTCAAGTCTTATTTTATTTAATTATATGTATTTCGACTCTTAAATGCCTAACTCAAATAATGCAAATTAGAAACTCCTTTCTAATTTCATTTCTAACGCCAAGGACTCTTTGGGTTGTCATTTATCGAATCACATAGGACATTTCTTCTTTTAATAGAAGTGGTAGATTCTTTATTGATCATTCATTATCTCCATGTATACAACTTATTATACCCAAGCATACCCTTTGATATTCCCTAAGGGTCTTAAGGAATAAGTCAGTATATAACTCATCATACACAAGATACTATGATGATCTCAAGTCCAAGGATCACTTGTCTTACTATCACTACTGAGAATTCCTATTGATGCAAGTAAAACTCCATTAGGTATTCCTTAGCGAGCCACGTCAAATTGAACTTATTCTCTAATAAGCACCTACATACTTGCTTTAGTGTCTCGTACACAAATGATCATGAGATCAATCATCCTCATCCAATGAAAGCAAGCAACGTATGTACCAATCTATCCGGATTCACTAATCCCCAATTTAGTAATCCAATGATTGGGAACTATTTTAGATTTAAGCTTTCTAAGAATTTAGATCTCATTAGAATGATCATCATCATTATTCTAAAAGCATTGCTTAAAACTATGGGTTTATCACATATTATAAAACAAAGATCATGTAGATAATTAAAAGCCTTTAATAAATTAATACTTTTTATTAATAAATGAATAAGATTGTTATAAAGTATATGCTTTATCATCAAACATGATTGGCTTGTGTGCATATTACTTTCAATCTCCCACTTGCACTAAAGCCAATCGCCATTGTATCTTATACTCTTCTTCTCTAAGTGACGATTATCCTGCTGTTGGATAAGCTTTAGTTAATGGATATGTAATGTTGTTCTTGAGAGTCCACCATCTCTATAGTGATTTCCCTTCTTTCAATGATTCTTATAATCAAATGAAAGTGCCACAACACATGTTTAGATCCAAAATGAGACTTAGGAACTATTCCTAGTTCTGTAATGAACTTTTAATCCAAACAATCAACTTGCAGCTTCATTTATAGCTATTTACTTTGTCTTTATCACTAAACCAGCAACTCTTTGCTGTTTGGAACCTTTCCAATTCACTGCACCACTATTCAAGATAACGCTTTACCTTAAAGTGGATTTTTTTTACATCATCTTGGTCCGTCTCGAAAAACTTGAGTCATTAAGCCCTCTAGTTTTAATTTAGACCCACCATGAATATGATCACATCCTTAGTAGGGTTAAGCACTTTAAGATGTTTTTCATCGACTCATAGTGAACTTCTTCATAATATGATTGATCAACATCGGTCTCAGTATATTTCATTGCATACATGATTGTCACTCATGCGATCTCTCTTCTTTTAATAGTTTATGGGGACTATTAAGAGAGATACACCATGGCTCATCAACATGAAACATCTCTTGGAGCTTGCCATGCTAAACGACTTTAGCATCAAATGAATATACGTTCCTTGGGTTAAGTCGAGCATCCTCTTAAATCTATCTATATAGATTTATATCCCCAATTAAGATACTCTTCCAAATCATTCATGGAGGAATGTTTAGACAACTTTATCTTTACTGATTGTAGCATTGGTATGTCATTCCTTATTCGTAGTATATCAACATATAATACTAGAAATTTCACGACGCTCCCACTGACCCTTTTGTACACACTAGAACTCTTACCTCATCGTATGTAACTCTGGATCATCATCTTCTATGATGCGTACCTCATCATCATCATCCATGATGAATCCATACCTCCTAGGTATCTTTGGTACTATTCCAGATTTACGATTCAGTTGTGGTATAATAGGTCTATCTATAGGTTCCTCTTATTTGACTTATAGTATTTTGTGGTTCTTGAACTCTTCAAGATCTATTATCCTCCCACTAGCCCCTTTTAATGATAAACACCTTTATCTTAGAAGGCAGCGTGTTTCGTAATAAACACCTTTTGCTAAGTAGAATTATAGAACATATACCCTAAACTTACTTTAGGATGTCCCATAAATCTGTACATGTCAAATCTTGTCCCAAGCTTATCCTTCGAAACCTTTTCACATAAGTTGGACAACCCTTATCTTAACATACTTAAGATTAGAATCCTCCACATCCATAACTTTTATGGAGTCTTGGGGTAGAATTTTGAGGTTACCTTTTCGTAGATATATGACCATTTCTAGGACATTATCCCGGAAGGATCTTTGGAATGTCGGTAAAATCACTATGGACCGCACCATGTCTAACAAGGTAAGATTTTTCATTCAGATACATCAATCAATTGCGTATCGAGGATGTGTCCATTATGAGAAAACCATATGAGATGATCTAGAAACTTATTGCACAAGTATTTATTCCTTGATCTAATCAAAGAATCTTAATACATTGCCAATTTGTTTCACTTCTGAATTCTTTGAACCTTTCAAATAATTCACACTTGTATTTCAACAAATACATACATTCAACTCTTTGAATGATCATCTCCTTTTCTTATACTAGTTTGTTCAATTTACAAAATAATTTTTTTTCACGTAAGTCAAGTATACAAAATCCATTAAGTAATATTTCAGTTCTATATAAAACATTATTATTCTAAATAGAACAACAATTGTTCTTAATTATAATACCAAAAATTTTATTGTCCAACAATAAAATGGAAATAATGTTTCTAACAAGAATTGGAATACAATAACAACTTATTGACTTAATAGATTTGCCCGTAGGCAGTGCTAAACTATAAGTTTCTATAGCTAATGCAAAAAACCTTTGCTTCATTTTCCACACATAGGATTACTTATCTTTGTTTAACTTTCTACTTCTGCTTGGTCCCTTCATAAATCTATATTTATGATAACCAAAGTCGATATCCAATATCCAAGTAGAACCTTGACTTAAAGAAAAATTTATTTTAAATCTTGAACAAAATTGTATTTGTAACAGAAACTTCATTAAGCTTCTTTGGTTAGCCACTGCAAGGAGCTTCTCGCAGTTTCTTTCCAGTGTTCATGTTTATTGCAGCGGAAGCAAGCTCCTTTGCTATCCGTATCAGTTTTGTTCTTATTAT
The DNA here is from genome assembly GCA_020205615.1 of Panax quinquefolius. Taxonomy (NCBI): domain Eukaryota; kingdom Viridiplantae; phylum Streptophyta; class Magnoliopsida; order Apiales; family Araliaceae; genus Panax; species Panax quinquefolius. The sequence goes on from JAINUW010000768.1 coordinate 96,695, forward strand.
CCTTTGTTTATGCCTTTCTACTTACCTTCTTTGAATCGTTCTTCTTTTTCGGAAGATCCTTTGCCCCTACCGGTAAGACTTGGTTTTTCTTGTTTGAAAGTGACTCTCAACATTTTTCAACACGTTAAGCAAATCGGCCGAGGCGATATCTAGCTTGTCCATATGAAAAATTCACAACAATTGTGAAAGGAGTCCGGGAGTGAGTGCAAGATCAAATCTTGGCTCAACTCTCCATCCATGACAAAACCAGTTGTCCTAATTGATCAATCAAATTGATTATGTTAAGAACTTTTTGTTTGTACTATAGTGCCATTGGCCATTCTAGATCAGAAGAGCTCCTTAGATATCTGATATCTATCAGTCCCACTTTCCTCACCATCAACTACTTGACGTGCAGGAGTATAGTAGAAGTATCCATAGTTTCAGTCGACGTAAGCTTGTTACTCATGGATACGAGCATGATGCATTGAGCCAACTGTGCATCATCTTGCCACTTTCTAAAAGTAGCAATCTCTTCCTCAGAGGCATTGTCTGCAACCATTGCAGGGATAGGCGTATTAAGGACATAAGATAGCTTTTCAGCTATGAGAACTGTGAGACCCCAGATTTTATCAATAAAGATTTAAATTTTGTCGAAATAATTTTTAATATTATGGTGTGAATTTGAGATAATATTATAGTTGTGGGTAGTATTTATAAATTTTGCAAAGTATGCAAGTGGTTATATTATATTTGATTGGTCGGGGAATATTCGGTTTAGTAGGGAATATTAAATATAACTACTCAATCATTGGTGGACCCCACAATGTAAATTATTGCCGGATCGAGAAAACAACAAAATATTTTATTGAAATAACGACGGAAGTTTTACCGTTGATCTTGTTGAACTACCGGTAGTAAAAGTAAAAGAATACGATGTCGTGTGGTTGCATAAGAAGCACACCTGTATTGATTATTGATGCTTATGTGAGAAGTCACTTAGTTTGATTCCATTATTGTCGATTAATAATATGAATTATTATAAGCGATAATGACGCTTTTGTTTTATTCAGTATTATTAACGTAATAAAAGCGTAAAACATCTTTTATATAAAAATGAATACTTTATTAAAGTTATTCTATAAATAGAATATATTATATTTTATTATGCATAGTGTTGCATAGTGTTTTGCATAATGTTTTTTGCATAGTGTTGCATAGTGTTTGCATAGTAAAATGTTTTTATATAAATAGAATATATTATATTTTATTTAAAAGATTTTGCTTTTAAATATGGACCGTCAGATTAAAGTAAATCAACTGGATCGTTCATGGATTAATTACTATGCATTCTATTTTCCTATAAATAGAAGCTCATTCCTTCATTATTTTCTTACTTAATTCACCAAACTCTAGAGAGAGAAATTATAGAGAGAAGCTATAGAGAGAAAATCTATAGAGAGAAAGAAGAAGAGTATTCGGTACTTCACTACTTTTGATATCCAAATGTCTTTTTACGGTAAGGGTATTATTTGTTGTACCCGTAAGGGATATTATTCGTTTGTATTCATGAAGAGAACCTCTCGTTATTCCATTCATTATTATTCTGTTGAATAACTCGTAAAAGTGGTATACCCTATACATAACCTCGTATATGCAGATACCCTATACTTGGTGAAATCCTTATGTTATTCCATCCTTATTTATTCATTGGAATAACTCAGATACGCGGAATCCCTATACTTGGTGATCTTCTTCGTTATTCCATTCTTTATTATTCGTTGGAATATCCACATGCATGTGTGTTTACACCGGACTGGTTCCATTGTTTATTATTCGCATTTATTATTCATTTGGAATATCACATGCGTGTGTTTTACACGGACTCGGGTTCCATTGTTTATTATCAAAGCATTTATTATTCGGTTGGATCATCCCTGCTTTGTGAATTTCACCCGACCTGGTTCCGTTATTATTATTCGTTGAATAACTCCGTCATGCCAAGTACCGCATGCATGGTGATTTCTTTTGTTATTCCATTCTTTATTATACCCAGTTGGTTAAAACTTTGTCTTCTATACTCCATGAAATTAGTAGAATATCCTTGATATTTGCGTTTCATCCAAAGATCTTTTCATGGAAATATTCTTCCGATCATTCTTGAATTTTACTCTACAAAAACAAGATCTTGTTGAGAATTTGGACGTTATTAATTCTCGGATAAAATAATTCTTGAACTTGTTTTATTGAATTATTATGTCATTGTCATCATCCTCATGATATATTATGTTATCTTTGGCTTACGTGCATAGATGAACTTAGTATGATTATGACCGAGGATCATTCTAAGTATAATCATGGCTTGTTATAAATGATGTGATAAAAGTCCTCGGTATTCTGTAATGCGTTGATGGATAGTTTTTGGTATGATTATGACCCGGGGTGATTCGGTATAGTCATGACCATTGATAATTTGATGAAAATCCTGGATAGTGGTACGAGAGATGATTAGATGTGGTGGTTTATTTATTAATTTCGAGTCTCAAATGATAAAAAAAATTGATGAAAACCTTTTAAAACCTAAAAGATAGTAGATTTTATTCTCCACTGACTCTTTTAATGGATTGCATATTCATCACGCAGCTTAAACCGGTTGTCTATTGTATTTTATCGCTTTAACAATCGTCAAGGCTAATGATAGTTTATTCGCATTATCTTAGTCATAATATTTCTTCTATCGGCTAGTTGAGCTCACCCTTTCTTTCACCTTATTCTTCTTGAAATGAGAAACATATGAGACGAAGTCTGGGAGCGGAGTAATGGTCCGAGAGGATAGCATTAGTAGTCCTCACTATTCGTGAAATAGTGTGATAATAGTTGTAATGAGGACTCCTTTTGAGTTTGTATAATATCTAGTAGACAATATTTGTATTCAAACTCACGTTTTATGTCGTATTGTACATACCTACGTTAGGTTAGTAAGTTGTATTTGAATTTATGTACCATGTAAGTGGCGACCCAAGATGGGTGACGTATACCTAATTTTGGGGGTGTCACGGTTGGTATCGTAGATTAGGATATGATCCCGGCTAAGATGCTGAGATAAGAACTAGGAGGGAGAGACGGGGAATTCCTTTCGCTAGTATGACCTACCTAAGTTTATTTAGTATTTGATTGGTGGTCGAGTATAGTGATAATATGTTGCATGTCAATTAACCCTTATTTTGTGGCGGTGTTTGAAAATGGCATCCGAGAATGTTGAGAATAAGAATGGAGCACAGAGACCGCTGATTCTCCACGGATCAATAATCAGGACAATGTGCAACAGATGGCGATAATCCTCCCGTAAACAACAACACCGATCAATTGATGAAACGACGATGACGTTTAAATGGTTTTAGAATTCATGCAAATCATCAGTAAAAAAGCGACTCTCGCCCAAAACGTAGGTGGAAACACGGAAAACTCTCGGCGGTCACCGCTAAACAATTCAAGGAGCTGGGACCACCGGAGTTTAAGGGAGAGCCAAAACCACTTCGGCGGAAGCATGGATAAAGCAGATTACCAAGATATTTGATGTCTTGGGATGCTCCGAGGAGCAAAGGTTCCTTTTCCGCCTTTATGTTATAGCGGAGAGGCGACATCTGGTGGGAATCCGGAAAAGCGTACTAAACCCGCTATATCAAGATATCTTGGGAGAAGTTCCAGAGTCGTTTCAACGACAAATACTTTCCGAAAGTATTCGCCACATGAAGGAGGTGGAGTTTATCAAGTTGGAACAAAATAATATGACCGTGTCGCAATACGAGGCAAAATTTACTTGAGTTATCACGATTCGCCCCACTTGGTGGATAATGAAGAAGAGAATGACGCGAATGTTTTTAAGAGGTTTGAAGTTGGAGATACGCCAACATCTTATTTCTCATAAACCGTGTTTTTATTCAGATGTTGTAAATAGGGCTCGATTAGTGGAGCGCGATAACGAGTCAACGCTTAACTAAAAAGAGAGCAAACCGACAAAATTATAATACCGGCGAGAGTAGTCATCAGCGGTGACAACAAGCGTGAGGGAATCAACAAAGCCGATATGGTAACCACTTTGGTGGTAATCGAGGCCAAAACAATAAGAATGGACATTTCAAGAAAAGGAGATTCAACGATGATGGAAAGACGTCAAGACCAAAGACCCGTTGTTAAGGAAGGAGAAAAACCACCTATCATATGCTTCAAATGCGGAGGAGAGGGGACGCATCAATCCAAATGCACCATTCCGGCCCAAAGCATGTTATAATTGTGGAAGAGAAGGTCACTTAGCTCGATTTTGTCGTTCATCAAGACAAATTCAACTAGGATGGAGGCACCAAAGGTCATTCTAGACAAACCAAAGCAGTAGTTTAAGAGAGAGCATTTTTTTCTCGTGATGAGGGACCCGAATAAAATTATCACGGGTAAGTTAATCATAAGCTCTTCATAAGTCTATACCGTGTTAGATACCGTTCTACCCACTCTTTTATTTCACCTAGTTGTGTTCAACGCTTAAATTTGACTCGAAGAAGTTAAACTTTGACTTATTGGTTGAAACTTCGTTAGTAGGAGCCTTCGCTACCTCACTGTTTTTTAAATCTTGTTTGGTTCAAATAAACATTTTCACCTGCACTGTCGATCTTATCTTTTTGAAAATATTTGCCTTTGATGGGATTTTAGGAATCAATTGGTTAACTACTCATCATTCTTTTCGTAAGGTTGTTAGCTTTTATATTCATAACCAAGTTGTTGTGCGAATTCAAGTAACCAAACTACTAAAGTCAATTATTGTCATATCAAGCCATAAGTAAAGAGCCCCGAACCTTTCGTTGTTGACTTCCTTGTGTGGAATGCACCAAGTTTAGGACTTTTTCAGAGGCGACATCGTGAATGAAGATGGCAAGTTTATAGGTATCATTATGAGGTGCTATCTAGGTTAAGGGATAGAAGTCACAGTTGGTATCAATGTGACGTACTATCCAAGTCTTAGATGAGAGTCACAGTTTTGAATGATATTTCTATTATTAATAAATTTCCTGGCGTATTCATGAAGACTTCTTAGCCTACTTAGAGCGTGAAATCGAATTTTGTATTGACCCCAGTACAAAACCCATTTCTTAAACCCTCAAATATTTCGTCAACTAAAAGGATCTGTTTACGAGGATTATGATGAAAGTCATAATAAAAGCATTGGACTAATGAAAATCATGGGTATATGAAGTATTAGTAAGTGTTATGATGAGTTATGTGGTTATTATGTGAAAACATGAAAGTTTCTTAGAAATCACAAAGGGTTGAAAAATCAGATTTTGGTAAAAACGTAACATGAAATTTAATTGACCATATCTCCTATTATATTTTGAATTTTTGAGTGTGGTCAAGTCCTAGAGTTAGATCTATGAGTTACCTAACTAATCCAAGTGGAATTACTGGAAAAGGTGTTGTAGATTTTTGTGTGGACTGATTTTAGCAAAGGAGTGCAAAGCTGCAAAAACCGAAAAAGCTTCTGCCATGATTTTAGAGAGGCTGTTTCGGCCACTTAAATTATGAGAAAAATTCTGGCCTTTTGGGACATGAAGGTATATGGTATAAAGTACCTCCTGTCCAAAAATGAGCTCATTTCGACTTAAAATGAGCAAGTTATGACTATTTCAATATTTAGGTTTTTTTTCGATTTAAAAACGCTATAACTGAGTTCTATAACTCCGGATGACCATGAAATTTAAACTAGAAGCTTACGTTAACATGTGTAAGGTCCTGCCAAGATTTGGGAATTTTGGAGTTAAACTTGAGGTAGCTAATTTCTTAAGAAATTAATTAGAAATTGATTTTTGAAAAATAGTAAATGAATTTTAAAAATTCTTAGAAAAATATATTTTCATCATGGGACTATATTATGCTAAATCCCAAAAAAGAAATATTTTTGGGACTGATTTGGTATTTTTCATGAAAATAGTTTAATTCTGAACATATGAGTTAAATATGTTATGTGAAGTAACAAAAGTTGAAAATAGGATTTTATGGCTAGAGAATCCTATATAGAGTATATGCATATTTTTGAGAGATTTGATAATTGGTGATGATATATTATGAGTATGGCATTTTGAATGATTAAATGCATTATATGGTAAAGCGTAAACAATTAAGATAAATTGTTTATAAATTTAAGAAGTGATTAAAATATTGTTATAATATTAATTGTAAGACCCCGAATTTTATGAAATAAAAGTATTCAATTTTTCTATTCAGTAATTGGTTAAATTGATAAAAGTTAAAGTTAAGGGTGATATATGAAATTTTTTTTCAAAATAAGCAAAGGGGTATAAAGTATTCATTATTGTCGGGGAATATTCGTTTGGTCGTGGAATATTCTTTCTGTCGGGGAATATTCGTATGACGGCGCAGCCATGTGTGGGCCCCATAACGGAAAGCGATTGGATGAAGAAAACGACAAATATAAGTTGGTTAAAATAACTACGTAGTTGTTACTCAATTAAGATCATTGGAATACCCGGTGGTTAAAATACAAGAATACGCGCTGGTCGCACAAAGAAGAGATATTACCAGATTGTACAATATTGTTGAATTATTGATCCTTACGAAGAAGGCACTACTCAATAATTTTCACAAAGAGTTATCGCTCAATATTTTATTTTATTGATTCAATAATTGTTGCGTTGATATTTTATATTATTGTTGTTCAATAATTATCACCGCACATTATCTCCATTATCGATCAATAATTCATATTATTTGAATAATATTATTAGATAGCATTATTGGCAATGTCTAGAAAGTTCATCAAGGAGAGGTTTGGTCACCTAATCATGCCGCCAAGAAGGAGAAATCCTTATCTGAAAGCCCCTTTCCGGAACTACCGTCATTATAAATGTGATTCTCGTAATATTATTTGTGAATAATTAATTATTGATTCATATGATAAGAAAATATTTATTTGATGTGGATATAAATGATGGATTTATTTATGTGGTTATAAGTGAAGGAATTAATGATGAGGTGTTTTATCAAGATTTGTCTAAATGGAGAACAAAATATGGGATTTTCGTAAAAAATTAGTTTATTACTTGATTTTGTAAAATCCATAACTCTTTGTGTATAATGAGTTAAGAGATGAGCCATATATCAAAAGAAAGCCCTAGAAGTAAGCTAATCTGTAGAAATTTGAATCACCCAAAATTCTTTGTAGATATTTCGTGGTGAAATTTTGAATGAAATCGTTCAAGGACGATAGTCCCAGAAAAATCAGTGTTCTTGACTATATTATGTGAGTTATAAATTTTGATCCGACTGTTGGATCGTTGTAATTTTGGATATGTTATACATACATAAGTTGAGTATATGTCCACAAATTTTGAACCGTTAAAATGAACGAATGATTTGTTATGAATTTTAAGAGGTGATGATTCGGAAATTAGGTTTATAATTGATTTTGGTGGAAAATTCTAGAATTGAGTGGGCCCCACTTGTGGTTGGTGAAGAAATGTGCTGAATTTTATTTCAAATGTGGTGGGTGGGAATAGTAGTGTAAAGCCATCAAAGTTCTTGAGTTAAGTCCGCTTTCTTGCGTGCTAACATTTTCCTATAAATAGAGGGCTAAGTTAGAATTGAAAATCACACCGTAAACAAAGTTTTTCTCTTTTCTCTCTAGATTATTGAGTGTAATTTGTGAGTATTTAGATACTTGGTGAGTTGATATTCATCGCTGCAAGTTTCCTTCAAATAATATATCAGATATCCCGTCAAGGTAAGTCTTCTTTCTTTTTGAGGTAAGGGATAGTAAGGATATTAATTTTTTTTGTAATGATATTATTTCTTCAATATCATTATCTTTGAAATGTTGATCTGAAGTTTTTATCAAATTTGGAACTTTTTCATGTCTGGGGTTACTATTCATGAGTTCTATTATTCATTTAGTTACTATTCATGAGTTACTATTCACGAGTTACTATTCACAGTAGTACTATTCATGAAGCGTGAAGATGTTTTTTGTGGAATTTCTATCTTTTGGTGTGTCTGAGTTACTATTCACGATACTAAGACTATTCACGATATCTGCACTATTCACTTATCACTAAGACTATTCACCAAAAATGAAAATTTTTCTTTTCGCTCTAAAATATCTATTCGGATACTAGCGTTGATTGTATCCATGTTTTGATCATTCTTGAATTTTACACCACTATGATTATTTTTGAGGTATTTTTGGACGTGGATAAAACCAATGCAAAGATGAATGATTTTCAAGAATATCTTTGGCCCAGTAGTGCAAAAGATGAACAGTGTTTAAATGAACATGACTAATCGATGAATATCTTTAGCCAAGAGTGCAAAGATGAATTATTGATGAATATCTTTTGCTCAGAAGTGCAAAGATGACTTGTTGATGAATATCTTTAGCCAAGAGTGCAAAGATGAATTATTGATGAATATCTTTTGCTCGTAGTGCAAAGATGACTTGTTGATGAATATCTTTAACTCAGAAAGTGCAAAGATGAATTATTGATGAATATCTTTTTGCTCGTAATGCAAAGACGACTGTTGATGAATATCTTAGCCCTGTAGCAAAAGTAAAGATGAATTATTGATGAATATCTTTGGCTTGTAATGCAAAGATGACCCGTTGTTGAATATCTTTAGCTTTGTAGTGTAAAGATGAATCTGTTGATGAATATCTTTTGGCCCGTGGTGCAAAGATGAATTTATTAGTATGATTATGAACAGAACCGTGATTGGTATAACCATGATCTTTGATGTTTCGTGTAAAGACAAGTGATGAAAATTATCTTTGTCTTCGATGAGGAAAGGAATTTAGAACTACAATTACGATTATGAGTTATACACGTGATGGTGGGACAGGAATTGTTGATTGATGTTATAGGATAAAACATTGTTGGTGGATTTTTAACATGGAGAAGACAATAGACTTTATAGTACTATTTCGACTCTTCTAATGGATCGCTTCATTCCACGCAACTATGGTTGAAAAGTTTTATCATCTACCATATGTTCTAAATCTCGATTTACATCGATGAAGACTATTGATAATTTATTTATCTTTAGTCATAATATTCTTTATCGAAGCTAGTTGTGCTCACCCTTTTGTTTCACAATTCCTTTCGTGTAATAAAAGTGTAGCCGGGTCGAGCTGGGGAAAGCGAGGAATAGAGTGGTGGTCTATAGATGTTGAGGGTGAGGTGAATTTAACTTGGAATGGTGTTTTGTCACTATCATACAAGATGTCTAATGACATACAACCTCGTGTTATCATAAGACATGGTTGTGCTCATCCACTTGTCGAGTATATTTACAAGCACTACCTATATAATCTTGGTGTTTGTTTGGAGTATAATACCCAATTAGAGAGAAGTGGAGATAATGATATGTCAAGAGAAGACTCACCATTGGGAAGAATACGATAGTAATCTTTCTTGTTTTTCTTTGGGGTCTATAGGGTCAACCAAGGATAATTTCGTGGCCATATGATATCTACCATAACCTAAAAGCATGGCCTCCCATGTACGAAGGTTTCTTGAGCACTTCCCAAAGATTCTAATTTCTAAAACAGCTTTTTGATCGTACCTTTATGTAAGGTGTCATGGTGACGTGTTATCCAAGTTGGTGTCCGAGTTACATTTGGTATATATTGGTATCCAAACTCACAAAGATATGTGTTGTTGTATTTTGCACGACAATTGTTGTAATAAAGTTGTAGTTATTTCGCATCATGTATTTGGCGACTCGTAATAGGTTGGATGGAATGGACCTATTTTGGGGTTGTTACATTTGGTATCGAGCTTAGGATATGATCTCCGCGGATGAGATCGGGAATAGAACTAGGAGGGAGAGATGAGTAAATCCTTCGCTAAAGTGTGTCCTACCTAAGCTTATTTGTTGGTCACCATAATATCGAGATATTATGTGATATGTTAATTTGCTCAATTAACCTTTGTTTTGAAGTCAGATTCTAGAATGATATCTCAAATCTGAGAGATGAAAGCAATGGAGAAATCATGATGATGGAGGAGATAGAATCAAATGAAAACAAGGTATTCTCAACTCTTTGAAATACTGTGTACGTAAATTTTTGGGACTAAATTTCATAAGGAGGGGAGATTGTAAGACCCCGAATTTTATGAAATAAAAGTATTCAATTTTTCTATTCAGTAATTGGTTAAATTGATAAAAGTTAAAGTTAAGGGTGATATATGAAATTTTTTTTCAAAATAAGCAAGGGGGTATAAAGTATTCATTATTGTCGGGGAATATTCGTTTGGTCGTGGAATATTCTTTCTGTCGGGGAATATTCGTACGACGGCGCAGCCATGTGTGGGCCCCATAACGGAAAGCGATTGGATGAAGAAAACGACAAATATAAGTTGGTTAAAAATAACTACAGAGTTGTTACCAATTAAGATCGCTGGAATACCCGGTGGTTAAAATACAAAGAATATACGCGTGGTTGCACAAAGTAACACCACCAGATTGCACAATATTGTTGAATTATTGATCCTTACGTAAGAAGGCACTACTCAATAATTTTCACAAGAGTTATCGCTCAATATTTTATTTTATTGATTCAATAATTGCCAAGCGTTGATATTTTATATTATTGTTGTTCAATAATTGTCACCGCACATTATCTCCATTATCGATCAATAATTCATATTATTTGAATAATATTATTAGATAGCATTATTGGCAATGTCTAGAAAGTTTCACAAGGAGAGGTTTGGTCACCTAATTGAGCGCCAAGAAGGAGAAATCCTTATCTGGAAAGCCCCTCTTTCCTCGAACTACCGGTCATTATAAATGTGATTCTCGTAATATTATTTGTGAATAATTAATTATTGATTCATATGATAAGAAAATATTTATTTGATGTGGATATAAATGATGGATTTATTTATGTGGTTATAAGTGAAGGAATTAATGATGAGGTGTTTTATCAAGATTTGTTTAAATGGAGAACAAAATATGGGATTTTCGTAAAAATTAGTTTATTACTTGATTTTGTAAAATCCATAACTCTTGTGTATAATGAGTTAAGAGATGAGCCATATATCAAAAGAAAGCCCTAGAAGTAAGCTAATCAGAGAAATTTGAATCACCAAAAATTCTTTGTAGATATTTCGTGGTGAAATTTTGAATGAAATCGGGTCCAAGGACTAATAGTCCGAAAAATCGTTGTTCTTCAACTATATTATGTGAGTTATAAATTTTAATCCGACTGTTGGATCGTTGTAATTTTTGGATATGTTATACATACATAAGTTGAGTATATGTCCACAAATTTTGAACCGTTAAAAATGAACGAATGATTTGTTATGAATTTTAAGAGGTGACTGATTCGGAAATTAGGTTTATAATTGATTTTGGTGGAAAATTCTAGAATTGAGTGGGCCCCACTTGTGGTTGGTGAAGAAATGTGCTGAATTTTATTTCAAATGTGGTGGGTGGAATAGTAGCAGTGTAAAGCCATCAAAGTTGCAGTGTTAAGTCTCGCTTTAGGCAAGGTTAACATTTTCCTATAAAAATAGGGCTAAGTTAGAATTGAAAATCACACCGTAAACAAAGTTTTCTCTTTCTCTCTAGATTATCGAGTGTAATTTGTGAGTATTTAGATACTTGGTGAGTTGATATTCATCAAGGCAAGTTTCCTTCAAATATATCCGATATCCCGCCGTAAGGTCATTTCTTTTTCGAGGTAAGGGATAGTAAGGGATATTATTTTTTTTGTAATGATATTATTTCTTCAATATCATTATGCCGAAATGTTGATCTGAAGTTTTTATCAAATTTGGAACTTTTTCATGTCGGGGTTACTATTCATGAGTTACTATTCACGAGTTACTATTCATGAGTTACTATTCACGAGTTACTATTCACGAGTACTATTCACGAAGCGTGAAGATGTTTTTTTTGTGGAATTTCTATCTTTCGTGTGTCTGAGTTACTATTCACGATACTAAGACTATTCACGATACAAGACTATTCATTAATCATTTTAAGACTATTCAATTTAAAAATGAAAATTTTTCTTTTCGTCTAAAATATCTATTCGGATACTAGCGTTGATTGTATCCATGTTTTGATCATTCTTGAATTTTACACCACTATGATTATTTTTGAGGTATTTTTGGACGTGGATAAAACCAATGCAAAGATGAATGATTTTCAAGAATATCTTTGCCCTCAGAGTGCAAAGATGAACAATGTGTTTAAATGAATATGAATTAACTCGATGAATATCTTTAGCCAAGAAGTGCAAAGATGAATTATTGATGAATATCTTTTGCTCAGAAAGTGAATTGTAAAGATGACTTGTTGATGAATATCTTTAAATTCAAGAGTGCAAAGATGAATTATTGATGAATATCTTTTGCTCGTAATGCAAAGATGAAGATGACTTTGATGAATATCTTTAATTCAGTAGCAAAAGATGAATTATTGATGAATATCTTTTGCTCGTAATGCAAAGACGACTCGTTGATGAATATCTTTACCAGAAAGCAAAGATGAATTATTGATGAATATCTTTGGCTTGTAATGCAAAGATGACCCGTTGTTGAATATCTTTAGCTTCGTAGTGTAAAGATGAATGTTGATGAATATCTTTGGCCCGTGGTGCAAAAAGATGAATTTATTAGTATGATTATGAACAGAACCGTGATTTGGTATAACCATGATCTTTGATGTTTCGTGTAAAGACAAGTGATGAAAATTATCTTTGTCTTGGATGAGGAAAGGAATTTAGAACTACAATTACGATTATGAAGTTATACACGTGATGGTGGGATGTGAATTGTTGATTGATGTTACAGGATAAAACATTGTTGGTGGATTTTAACATGGAGAAGACAATAGATTTTATAGTCTATTCGACTCTTCTAATGGATCGCTTCATTCACGCAACTATGGTTGAAAAGTTTTATCATCTACCATATGTTCTAAATCTCGATTTATTATCGATGAAGACTATTGATAATTTATTTATCTTTAGTCATAATATTCTTTATCGAAGCTAGTTGCTCACCTTTTGTTTCACAATTCCTTTCGTGTAATAAAAGTGTAGTGGGTCGAAGTGGGGATAGCGAGGAATAGAGTGGTGGTCTATAGATGTTGAGGGTGAGGTGAATTTAACTTGGAATGGTGTTTTGTCACTATCATACAAGATGTCTAATGACATACAACCTCGTGTTATCATAAGACACGGTTGTGCTCATCCACTTCTGTCGAGTATATTTACAAGCACTACCTATATAATCTTGGTGTTTGTTTGGAGTATAATACCCAATTAGAGACAAAGTGGAGATAATGATATGTCAAGAGAAGACTCACCATTGGGAAGAATACGATAGTAATCTTCTTGCTTTTGGGGTCTATTGGGTCAACCAAGGATAATTTGTGGCCATATGATATCTACCATAACCTAAAAGCATGGCCTCCCATGCACGGAAGGTTTCTTGAGCACTTCCCAAAGATTCTAATTTCTAAAGCAGCTTTTGACTGTATCTTTATGTAAGGTGTCATGGTGACGTGTTATCCAAGTTGGTGTCCAGAGTTACATTTGGTATATATTGGTATCCAAACTCACAAAGATATGTGTTGTTGTAGATTTGCACGACAATTGTTGTAATAAAGTTGTAGTTATTTCGCATCATGTATTTGGCGACTCGTAATAGGTTGGATGGAATGGACCTATTTTGGGGTTGTTACATTTGGTATCGTAGCTTAGGATATGATCTCCGGCGGAGATCGGGAATAGTAACTCAGAGGGAGAGATGAGTAAATCCTTCGCTAGTGTGTCCTACCTAAGCTTATTTGTTGGTCACCATAATATCGAGATATTATGTGATATGTTAATTTGCTCAATTAACCTTTGTTTTGAAGTCGTATTCTAGAATGATATCCCAAATACGTGAGATGAATGGAGAATGGAGAAATCATGATGACAGAGGAGATAGAATCGAAATGAAAACAAGGTATTCTCAACTCTTTGAAATACTGTGCACGTAAATTTCGGGACTTAAATTTCATAAGGAGGGAGATTGTAAGACCCCGAATTTTATGAAATAAAAGTATTCAATTTTTCTATTCAAGAATTGGTTAAATTGATAAAAGTTAAAGTTAAGGGTGATATATGAAAATTTTTTTCAAAATAAGCAAGGGGTATAAAGTATTCATTATTGTTTGGTGAATATTATTGGTCGTCGGAATATTCTTTCCGTCAGAATTGGGAATATTCGGACGTATTTAGCCCATGTGTGGGCCCCATAATGGAAAAGTTTATTGGATGAAGAAAACGACAAATATAAGTTGGTTAAAAATAATAACAGTGTAGTTGTTATCAATTAAGATCGTTGGAATACCCGTGGTTAAAATACAAGAATACGCTGGTCGCACAAGAGAGACACCAGATTGTACAATATTGTTGAATTATTGATCCTTACGTAAGAAGGCACTACTCAATAATTTTCACAAGAGTTATCGCTCAATATTTTATTTTATTGATTCAATAATTGTCTGCGTTGATATTTTATATTATTGTTGTTCAATAATTGTCATCGCACATTATCTCCATTATCGATCAATAATTCATATTATTTGAATAATATTATTAGATAGCATTATTGGCAATGTCTAGAAAGTTCTCACAAGGAGAGGTTTGGTCACCTAATTGAGCGCTACCAAGAAGGAGAAATCTTATCTGAAAGCCCCTCTTTCCGGGAACTACCGTCATAAATGTGATTCTCGTAATATTATTTGTGAATAATTAATTATTGATTCATATGATAAGAAAATATTTATTTGATGTGGATATAAATGATGGATTTATTTATGTGGTTATAAGTGAAGGAATTAATGATGAGGTGTTTTATCAAGATTTGTTTAAATGGAGAACAAAATATGGGATTTCGAAAAATTAGTTTATTACTTGATTTTGTAAAATCCATAACTCTTGTGTATAATGAGTTAAGAGATGAGCCATATATCAAAAGAAAGCCCTAGAAGTAAGCTAATGTAGAAATTTGAATCACCCAAAATTCTTTGTAGATATTTCGTGGTGAAATTTTGAATGAAATCGTCCGAAGGACTAATAGTCCAGAAAAATCGTTGTTCTTCACTATATTATGTGAGTTATAAATTTTGATCCGACCGCTGATCGTTGTAATTTTTGGATATGTTATACATACATAAGTTGAGTATATGTCCACAAATTTTTGAACCGTTAAAATGAACGAATGATTTGTTATGAATTTTAAGAGGTGACTGATTCGAAATTAGGTTTATAATTAATTTTGGTGGAAAATTTAGAATTGAGTGGGGCCCCACTTGTGGTTGGTGAAGAAATGTGCTGAATTTTATTTCAAATGTGGTGGGTGGGAATAGTAGGTAAAGCCATCGTGTTGCAAAGTTAAGTCCGCTTCAGGCAGTGCTAACATTTTCCTATAAATAGAGGGCTAAGTTAGAATTGAAAATCACACCGTAAACAAAGTTTTTTCTTTTTCTCTAGATTATTGAGTGTAATTTGTGAGTATTTAGATACTTGGTGAGTTGATATTCATCGCTGCAAGTTTCCTTCAAATATTATATCCGATATCCCGTCGTAAGTGCCGCTTCTTTTCGAGGTAAGTGGATAGTAAGGGATATTATTTTTTTGTAATGATATTATTTCTTCAATATCATTACGTCGAAATGTTGATCTCAAGTTTTTATCAAATTTGGAACTTTTTCATGTCGGGTTACTATTCATGAGTTACTATTCACGAAGTTACTATTCATGAGTTACTATTCACGAAGTTACTATTCACGTAAGTACTATTCATGAAGCGTGAAGATGTTTTTTGTGGAATTTCTATCTTTTGGTGTCTGAGTTACTATTCACGATACAAGACTATTCACGATATCTGCAAGACTATTCATTTAATACAAGACTATTCACCTAAAAATGAAAAATTTTTCTTTTCGCTCTAAAATATCTATTCGGATACTAGCGTTGATTGTATCCATGTTTTGATCATTCTTGAATTTTACACCACTATGATTATTTTTGAGGTATTTTGGACGTGGATAAAACCAATGCAAAGATGAATGATTTTCAAGAATATCTTTGGCCTCAGAGTAAAAGATGAACAGTGTTTAAATGAATGAAAGATGATTAACTCGATGAATATCTTTAGCCAGAGTAAAAAGATGAATTATTGATGAATATCTTTTGCTCAGTAATGCAAAGATGACTTGTTGATGAATATCTTTAGCCAAAAGTGCAAAGATGAATTATTGATGAATATCTTTTGCTCAGAATGCAAAGATGACTTGTTGATGAATATCTTTAACTCAGAGTGCAAAGATGAATTATTGATGAATATCTTTTGCTCAGAATGCAAAGATGACTGTTGATGAATATCTTAGCCTATAGTGCAAAGATGAATTATTGATGAATATCTTCGCTTGTAATGCAAAGATGACCCGTTGTTGAATATCTTTAGCCCAGTAGTGTAAAGATGAACTGTTGATGAATATCTTTCGCCCGTGGTGCAAAAGATGAATTTATTAGTATGATTATGAATGTGAACTGTGATTTGGTATAACCATGATCTTTGATGTTTCGTAAAGACAAGTGATGAAAATTATCTTTGTTTTCGATGAGGAAAGGAATTTAGAACTACAATTACGATTATGAAGTTATACACGTGATGGTGGATGTGAATTGTTGATTGATGTTACAGGATAAAACATTGTTGGTGGATTTTAACATGGAGAAGACAATAGACTTTATAGTCTATTTGACTCTTCTAATGGATCGCTCATTCCACGCAACTATGGTTGAAAAGTTTTATCATCTACCATATGTTCTAAATCTCGATTTATCGATGAAGACTATTGATAATTTATTTATCTTTAGTCATAATATTCTTTATCGAGCTAGTTGTGCTCACCTTTTGTTTCACAATTCTTTTCGTGTAATAAAAGTGTAAATTTGGGTCGAATGGGGATAGCGAGGAATAGAGTGGTGGTCTATAGATGTTGAGGGTGAGGTGAATTTAACTTGGAATGGGTGTTTTGTCACTATCATACAAGATGTCTAATGACATACAACCTCGTGTTATCATAAGACATGGTTGTGCTCATCCACTTGTCGAGTATATTTACAAGCACTACCTATATAATCTTGGTGTTTGTTTGGAGTATAATACCCAATTAGAGACAAGTGGAGATAATGATATGTCAAGAGAAGACTCACCATTGGGAAGAATACGATAGTAATCTTCTCGCTTTTTCTTTTGGGGTCTATTGGGTCAACCAAGGATAATTCTGTGGCCATATGATATCTACCATAACCCAAAAGCATGGCCTCCCATGTACGAAGGTTTCTCGAGCACTTCCCAAAGATTCTAATTTCTAAAATGAGTTTTGACTGCACCTTTATGTAAGGTGTCATGGTGACGTGTTATCCAAGTTGGTGTCCGAGTTACATTTGGTATATATTGGTATCCAAACTCACAAAGATACGTGTTGTTGTATTTTGCACCACAATTGTTGTAATAAAGTTGTAGTTATTTCGCATCATGTATTTGGCGACTCGTAATAGGTTGGATGGAATGGACCTATTTTGGGGTTACATTAATGATATTAGTAATTGAAAACACAATTATCTTTGGCCGTAGTACATGGATAATTTGTGGTCGTGATACTAATGAATACACGATTATCTTTGGCAGTAGTGCATGGATAATTTGTGGTCGTGATACTAATGAATACACGATTATCTTTGGTAGTAGTGCATGGATAATTTGTGGTCGCGATACTAATGAATACACGATTATCTTCGGTAGTAGTGCATGGATAATTGTGGTCGTGATACTAATGAATACACGATTATCTTTGTCAGTAGTGCATGGATAATTTGTGGTCGTGATACTAATGAATACACGATTATCTTTGGTAGTAGTGCATGGATAATTCGTGGTCGTGATACTAATGAATATCCTTGGCTTTCGTAGTGCGAGGGATGATTCGATGATATGGATTAATTATCGAAATTTGAGTCTCAAAGAATGAAATATTAATTCATGGATGTGGTAAAAGTCATCTTTGGTAGTAAAGTGCATTGATAGACTTGGTATGATTACGACCACGGATTATTCGGTATAATCATGGATCGTAATTGAAAACACGAATATCCTTAGCCGAAGAGTGCATGAATAATTCATGGTTGTGATACTATTAAAATTTGAGTCTCGGTATTATTGGTTTTACGGTTGTATATCTTTGGCTTGTAGTGCAAAGATGAATTGTTAATGAATATCTTTGGTAGGATCAAGAAAGATGAATTTAATATTTTCAACGATAAAGGTATTCAAGGTATCCTCACCTCTTTATCATACCAGTGCACGCACTCTAATTTCGGAGGGCTTAATTTCCATAAGGAGGGAGATTGTGAGACCCCGTATTTTATCAATAAAGATTTAAATTTTGTCGAAATAATTTTTAATATTATGTGTGAATTTGAGATAATATTATAGTTGTGGGTAGTATTTATAAATTTTGCAAAGTATGCAAGTGGTTATATTATATTTGATTGGTGGGGAATATTCGGTTTAGCAGGAATATTCGTACAACTACTCAATCATTGGTGGACCCCATAATGTAAATTATTGTCGGATCGAGAAAACGACAAAAATATTTTATTGAAATAACGACGGAAGTTTTACCGCTGATACCGTTGAACTACTCTTAGTAGTAAAAGTAAAGAATACGTGTGGTCAAAGCATAGTAGCACACCAGATTGATTATCGATGCTTATGTGAGAAGTCACCGGTTTGATTCCATTATTGTCGATTAATAATATGAATTATTATAGCGATAATGACGCTTTTGTTTTATTCAGTATTATTAACGTAATAAAACGTAAACATCTTTTATATAAAATGAATACTTTATTAAAGTTATTCTATAAATAGAATATATTATATTTTATTATGCATAGTGTTGCATAGTGTTTTGCATAATGTTTTGCATAGTGTTGCATAGTGTTTGCATAGTAAAATGTTTTTATATAAATAGAATATATTATATTTTATTTAAAAGATTTTGCTTTAAATATGAACCGTCACGATTAAAGTAAATCAATCTGGACCGCTCATGGATTAATTACTATGCATTCTATTTTCCTATAAATAGAAGCTCATTCCTTCATTATTTTCTTATTAATTCTTTGAAACTACAGAGAGAGAAATTATAGAGAAGTTTATATAGAGAAAATCTATAGAGAGAAAGAAGAAGAGTATTCGGTACTTCACTACTTTTGATATCCAATTGTCTTTTACGGTAAGGGGTATTATTTGTTGCCGTAAGGGATATTATTCGTTTGTATTCATGAAGAGAACTCTGTTATTCCATTCATTATTATTACATTGAATAATTCTGTAAAAGTGGTATACCCTATACATAACCTTATATGTAAATACCCTATACTTGGTGAAATTCTTATGTTATTCCATCCTTATTTATTACATTGAATAACTCAGTATCGCTTGAATCCCCTATACTTGGTGATCTTCTTCATTATTCCATTCTTTATTATTCTATTGGAATATCACATGCGTTGTGTTTTACAGGACTGGTTCCATTGTTTATTATTCGCATTTATTATTACATTGGAATATCCCGTGCTCGTGTGTTTTTACAGGACCGGTTCCATTGTTTATTATTCAAGCATTTATTATTACATTGGATCATCCTGTCGATTGTGAATTTCCCGACCTAGTTCCGATTATTATTATTACATTGGAATAACTCCGTCTATGCTAAGTACCGCATGCATGGTGATTTCTTTTGTTATTCTATTCTTTATTATACCCGGTTGGTTAAAACTTTGACTTCTATACTCCATGAAATTAGTAGAATATCCTTGATATTTGCGTTTCATCCAAGATCTTTTCATGGAAATATTCTTCCGATCATTCTTGAATTTTACTCTACAAAAGCAAGATCTTGTTGAGAATTTGGACGTTCTTAATTCCTTTGGATAAAATAATTCTTGAACTTGTTTTATTGAATTATTATGTCATTGTCATCATCCTCATGATATATTATGTTATCTTTGGGTTTACGTGCATAGATGAACTTATTATGATTATGATTCAGGATCATTCAATTATAATCATGGCTTGTTATAAATGATGTGATAAAAGTCCTCAATGTGTGGCTGTAATGCGTTGATGGATAGTTTTGGTATGATTATGACCGGGGGTGATTCTTTAGATAGTCACGACCATTGATAATTTGATGAAAATCCTCGACCGTAGTACATGGATGATTAGATGTGGTGGTTTATTTATTGTTGAGTCTCGGTGATAAAAAAAATTGATGAAAACCTTTTAAAACCTAAAAGATAGTAGATTTTATTCTCTACTGGCTCTTTTAATGGATTGCATATTCATCCGCATAGATTAAACCTGGTTGTCTATTGTATTTTATCGTTTAACATCGTTGAAGGCTAATGATAATTTATTCGCATTATCTTAGTCATAATATTTCATCAATGGGCTAGTTGAGCTCACCCTTTCTTTCACCGTTCTCTTCAAGAAATGAGAACATATTTGGGACGAAGTCGGGAACGGAGTAATGGTCCAAAGGATAGCATTAGTAGTCCTCCTACTATTACGTGAAATAGTGTGATAATAGTTGTAATGAGGACTCCTTTTGAGTTTGTATAATATCTAGTAGATAATATTTGTATTCAAACTCATGGTTTATGTCGTATTGTACGAGCCGCTTAGGTTAAGTAAGTTGTATTTGAATTTATGTACCATGTAAGTGGCGACCCAAGTTAGGGGCGTCACAAGAACTATTCTCAAATTCCTTAACCAATCCGTTTAATTGATGCAGTTAATTTAGCATTATAAATTTCGTAAATGAATTTGTAATTAACAACATTTTAACATACATTCTTTTATTAATTACCAAAATAAATTAGGTCTTGTTTTAAATTGGTATCTCCCACTATTTTCTTTTAAACTATATTACCCTCACTTATATAGTTGGCAAAATCTAATTAAAGATTTGCTAGTGAGAATAATGATCCCATTTCAAATGTATATAGCCTTGTGGTGACACAACAAACTATATATAAATAAATAGGTAGACAACTTTTGTCAATTACATCAACTATGCAACTCCTTTTCTTTTGCCTCTTAGATTATTTTGATCAAGTGGTGGCACATCAGAATCAAAATTATCCAAGTTAAGTCCGACCTAGCACTCCATATATTCAAAAAGAAAAATATCATCCTTGTGGTGACACAACAAAATAATATTGTTCAATTTTCTTTATAAGCATCAAATGTGATAAATTAACATCTTAAATACTTAATACTTGCCTTTATGGTGACACAACAAACTCATATTAAATATTTAATACTCTATTAATTTTATCATGTTAGAAGGCGACGTTCGATATTCCAAATATCTTTGAACGCTTAGGACTTAATATAAAAATTGAGGGTTTGTTATTAATTTGTCTCATCTTGTTTAGTAGCGTACATATATATATAAAATACGCATCATATTAATTAACATCGCGAAGCATGTTTACATAATATATAATATATATAGTATAAGCATGCACATATAGAATACTATATTCTACCCGAATTGATTATGGACTTTTATTCTAGTTTGGTTCACTAGAGCCACCAAGTGAACCAAAAGGTCAAACCTGGGAAGCAAGAAATAATATTTAAATATAACTATTACATTTAAATAGGGCTCCATTACAAACGGGTCTTCAAGCGCTCCTTGCTCCTTGCTTCCTTGATCTCTAATTCTTCAAAATTAATTCTAACTATTCCTATTACAAAACTATTTAAAATAAATAGAAACCTTGATCGCTAGCTAAGGGAAGTACATAGGAGGAGATAGAATTTATATTAAGAAAAATTAGAGAAGACGAGGTAACGCAAACCCCATTTAATAAAAAACTCATACATTCACGCATCCAACTAAAATAAAATCCAATCATATTCGTCAATAGTCCATAATCAATCCCATTTATTATCATACACATCACCATATGCATCAATAAATAACATTCATCTCATGAATAATAAACATTCAATATATATATATTGATATCATTTAATGGGTAAATTTAGTTAGTATAAAATCTATTTTTGAATCAAAATAAACTCCTTAATTTTAATCCAAATTTAAATCAAAATAAAACTATTTTATTTTAATTTATCCAATTTTGAATAAAATAAACTATTTTATTTTAATCAAAATCTTTAATCAAAATAAACTCCTTTATTTTAATTAATTATGGAATTCAATTCCATGTAAAAAAATAAACTCCTTTATTTAAGGAAACACCGATTTTCTTTCCTATTCACAAATAAACTCCTTTATTTTGAATAATATGAAATCTTATTTCATATTTAAATAAACTCCTTTATTTAAGGAAACACGGATTTTCTTTTCCTATTCACAAATAAACTCCTTTATTTTGAATAATATGAAATCTTATTTCATATTTAAATAAACTCCTTTATTTAAGGAAACACTTGATTTTCTTTCCTATTCACAAATAAACTCCTTTATTTTGAATAATATGAAATCTTATTTCATATTTAAATAAACTCCTTTATTTAAGGAAACATGATTTTCTTTTCCTATTCACAAATAAACTCCTTTATTTTGAATAATATGAAATCTTATTTCATATTTAAATAAACTCCTTTATTTAAGGAAACATATAATCCAATTTCAACTCCAATTAGTTATCATGGAATCCAATTCCAACTCTAATTAGTTAGCATGAAATTTAATTTTAAAATTAAAATAAACCTTTTATTTTAAATTTAAAATAAACTTTTTATTTTAAAATTAAAATAAATATTATATTTTAATTATAAAATAATTAATAATATTATATATATATATAATAAGCGTTAATATATATATATAATAGCAAATAATATATATACATATTATTACCAAGTTAATATATGCAAATCTAAGTAAAACCAAAGAAATTTGAAGCATATAGACTTCACGTGAATTCGGTGGAAAAAAAATCTACTTTTTTTTTTTATAATAAATTTTATACAATAAAATTATGCCCAATTAAATTGTTCTAAACACATATCAATATACATATTAAATTAAAATAATTAGTAATTTGCATAAAGGTTTGGCTCGATGCCATTGTTAGGTTTGTAATATTCAAGAACGTAAATCAAATTGCAAAAATTAAGCGAGCGAGATAAATCGAGTTTTAAAATTTTACAAACCATATATGGGATCACCCTTTTATGCACAATTATTAATTAAACGAAAAAGATGAATAAGAATCATACCCTTGAAGATCGAGCTTCCTCGTGTACAAGTTCACCTCCAATCCTTTTTCGTTCAACTTGAATCCAAGGGTTTCTTGGTTCCTTCCTTTGATCAACGTTTAGCCATCCAAGTGTTTGGCCTCTAGAGGTGATCCACCAAGGAAGAATAAGAATTCAAGAAGATGAGTGGTTGGCTAAACCCTAGTTTTTCTATCTCTATAGAAAAAGAGTGTACTCTCCAACAACTGGAATAACGTATATCTGATATCTGATATAAGACTCCTCTTATAAAGATATCAAGTAACCCTATTAAAATAAGGTATTATTTAATTAAACTCTTTTAATTAAATGGGCTCCCTAATCTTATTAGGGATAATTAATTAAACTCCTTTAATTAATTTTCCTCCTAATCCTATTAGGAATAAACGAGAGTACTTATATTAAATTCATTCCTAAACTCTTTAGAAATTAAAATAATAATAATTGTAATAATATTAATAAGACTCCTCTTATTAATTTATATTTAATATTTCTAAAATATTAAATAATAAATATTAAGCTATTTAATTTATTCTATCACCATAGATTAAATTAAATATACTTAATATATTATTACAATTATGCCATTAACTTCTTAAATAATTATTCTTCCTTTTATGGTGTGACCCTTTAGGTTCTCCATATTAAATAGGTTGAATGAATAAATCAATTAGAATCAATTCTAATCTTATTTAAATAAATAAATTAAATAATTAATTTATTTAAATAAATAATATTTATTCTCTACAATAGGATAAGCCTCCCTAGCGATCAACGCACTTTTCCAGATAATATAGATTTCAACATTAATCATAAAAGAACCTTTGAGTAAATAGTTCAAATAATTCAATCCTTCCACCATACAAT
This sequence comes from Panax quinquefolius, assembly GCA_020205615.1. NCBI lineage: Eukaryota > Viridiplantae > Streptophyta > Magnoliopsida > Apiales > Araliaceae > Panax > Panax quinquefolius. Next base: position 120,967 of record JAINUW010000768.1, read on the forward strand.
GTCCCCGATTAAATATAAGACATGGAATTCTTTGTCAAGTCTTATTTTATTTAATTATATGTATTTCGACTCTTAAATGCACAACTCCAAATAATGCAAATTAGAAACTCCTTTCTAATTTCATTACTCTTTTCGCCAAGGACTCTTGGGTTGTCATTTATCGAATCACATAGGACATTCTCTTCTTTTAATAAGTGATAGATTCTTTATTGATCATTCATTATCTCCATGTATAACTTATTATACCCAAGCATACCCTTTGATATACCCCTAAGGGTCTTAAGAAATAAGTCAAAGTATAACTCATCATACAAGAGATACTATGATGATCTCAAGTCCAAGGATCACTTGTACTACTATCACTACAGAATTCTTATTGACTGTGCAAGTAAAAACTCCATTAGGTATTCCTTAGCGAGCCACGTTCGATTGAACTTATTCTCTAATAAGCACCTACATACTTGCTTTAGTGTCTCCACACAAATGATCATAAGATCAATCATCCTCATCCAATGAGCAAGCAACGTATGTACCAATCTATCCGGATTCACTAATCCCCAATTTAGTAATCCAATGATTGGGAACTATTTTAGTTTTAAGCTTTAAGAATTTAGATCTCATTAGAATGATCATCATCATTATTCTAAAAGCATTGCTTAAAACTATGAGTTTATCACATATTATAAAACAAAGACATCATGTAGATAATTTAAAAGCCTTTAATAAATTAATACTTTTTATTAATAAATGAATAAGATTGTTATAAAGTATATGCTTTATCATCAAACATGATTGGCTTGTGTGTATATTACTTTGCAAGTTATTTCAACATAATAATAAAGAATGGAATAACAACCATTACTGTAGTATTGAAGAAAATAACTCTCTTCATGAATACGAAAGAATAATACCCCTTACCTTAAAAAGAAGAGTATTCCATTTGGTAGGGCGAGGATATTCTTGAAGAAAACTTATCTCGCTTTCTACTCAAAGCTTCTTAAAACTCTAAAGAAATACGCTCAAGATTATAAAGAAGAATTCTCAATTTTCGGTGTGTTTTCAATTCTAACTAAGCATCCTATTTATAGGAGAATGGAAGGAGTACTATTTAAGAAAGAAAAATCACAGACGAAATAATTTATGAAGTCGCGGATGAAAATTTTGATACCAATGCAAATTGTCAAACATTCAACCAATAATAACAAAGCAAAAGACAAAATAATATATACATATATATATATATATATATATATATAAACCCACATGTTATAAACATATATATATATATATATATATATATATAAAATACCAATTACCTTTTTGAAAAGCAACCCATTTCCCACCCCATTTTCACCCGTGAACATTTTGCTAGATTCTTCCCTCAAAAGTCCTTCACCCACCACATGTCATCATCACATGGGGCCCCACTATTTATTATATAATGAATAATCTCATATCGATTATTTTGAAAATGGTTAAATGGGGTCCAAATAATAAGCAAAATTTACAACAACTACTATAAAAATCATCTCAATATTTTTAACAAAATTTATCATTATTATTATAATTCAAAATATTTAACAACCGTGTCATTCCGAGGAAAGAGGGGCTTCAATAAGGATTTCTCCCTATCGACGCCGTTAATTAGGTGACCAAACCTCTCCTCGATGTAAAGAACTTTAGACATCGTTAATATTGCAAATAATAATATTAATAACTTTGTCGATCTCAATTATTGATTTAACAATATATAAAATATTGACAATAATTGAATCAAATAACGTGAGATACTATGCAAAGAATTATCGTAATAATAATTGAACAAAACCGAGTGGCTTCCCGGCGTAAGCATCAATAATCAATACTGCAAAGCTCTATGCTGACCGCCAGCGTATACATTGTACTTTTTAACAAGATTGTTTCAATGCACGATTACTATGCAAATACTATGCATAATAAAATATAATATATTCTATTTTTCATAAAAAAACAAAACTAATAAAATATATTATATAAAAAAACATGCCGTCCTTTTTCCTTTCTTACTTCCCGTGACCAAAATCATTTCCTCCCCCCATTTTTCTTTTCTTCCAACGTGGGCCCCACATTTCCCTCCACCAACATATCACCATCACAGGTGGATCCCATATAATATATATGAGATAATCTTCTACCGATTATTTTGAAAATTGGGTAAATGGGGTCCATAAAATAAGCCAATTTATAAATAAATACTTCATAAAAACTCCTCAATATTTTTAACAACATTTATTCATCATTATTATAACTCCTAATATTAACAACCATGGATCGCTCCGAGAAAGAGGGCTTTCAATAACGATTTCTCCTATTAAGCAGCTTAATTAAGTGATCAAACCTCTCCTCGATAAAACTTTCTAGACATTGTTAATTATGCAAATAATAATATAAATAACTTGTCATCTCAATTATTGATTTAATAATAATATATAAATATCGACAATAATTGAATCAAATAACGTTGAGATACTATGCAACAATGATTCGTAGCAATAATTGAATAAAACCGAGTGACTTCTTACGTAAGCATCAATAATCAATAAAATGCAGTGCTTATGTAACCGCCAGACATCTTGTACTTTTAACAATGGGTATTCCAACGATAAACGGTAAAACTTTCGCCGTTATTTTATAAAAATATATTTTTATCATTTTCTCATTCCGACGATAATTCTATTTGTAGGGGTTAACTTAATGATTATGCCATTGCATTTAATATTCCCTGTTAAAAGCGAATATTCCCTAACCCAATCGAATATTTTATGACAACTTGCATACTTTGTAAAATTTATAAATAGTACCCACAACTATAACACTATATCAAATTCACACCATAATACTTTTAAAAAATATTTTGAGAAAATTAATCTTTATTCACAAAATTCGGGTCTTATAGAATCACTGCTTCGGTTAGATCGACTGGGGTGAGTTCATGATTGATGTGCATTCCTCGAGGGATTCTAAGATCCATGTACTCGATTAAGACAAAGATCTCGTGGGCGTGGTCCGAACATATTGTGGCATCTGACAACGTTTAGAGTGTTGACGTCGCAGATGATCTCAATTTCGTGGCAGATATAGCGGCTTACGGAGTCTTCGTGGTTCTCCAGTGGTTTGGTGGACGAATTTATAGACAATGCCACCGTTGTTTCTTTCGATTCGGTTCATTTGGTCAAGCTCAAAGAAGTTTAAGGGTGGGGCAGACGGGAGGGAGGAGGTGGTAGATGAAGATGGGGCAGAGTTGGGCGGGAGAGGGAGGGGTACAACTAAGGAAGGATTGTGGTGGGGGAGAGGGAGGCGTGACGTCGTCATGACCTGGTTGAGATTGACTATAGAAGCGGGGCGTAAAGGTTGGTAGTTTCATCAATAGAAGGTTGATTTTGTTTTCCTTCTAATATGTATGTATGATTACTATTTTACCCTTTTGAAAGTTTAAATTTATAAAAATTAAGTGAAAATGATTTATTTTTCACATCGTAATTTTGATTCCACGTGTTCAAGCCATGTTATAAATTGAGTAAAATATGTTGACACCCCCTCTAGATAATCATAATAACCTCATCTCCTTCCCTCTAATTTCTTAAGTAGCAAGTAAGTACTTCCTGAAGTTTTAGGGTTGACAAAATAGATAAAGTTACATATTTACCTTTACCTTTGTATTTTACCAAATTTTAATTCTTGAATAATAAATATATATATATATATATGTGTGTGTGTTTAATAGATCCTTTTTAATACAATACATTTTAATTATAGTTTTATTTTGTAATTAAAACTATCTCATTTTAAATTGTTGGTAACTTATAAAAACTAATATAGTTTAATTAATACATATTTTTGGATAAGAAGGGCCCTATAACCCAAACCGATTCTAATTGGCATCAAACATATTTTGAAAATATATTGAATTCACAAGATTAAAAGGAATACAACAATCATAAAACCATCTAGCTACAACCATATTCGCCTCCACATGACTTTCTTTACTTTACCATAGCACTTTTTATAAGAGGTTGTTTCTCAAAGTTGGGCCTTTGAAGTAAATAAGTTACCTAGTTTTTGTCTTTCCCTTCGTTGGTTCACTACTACCTCTCTCGCAATTATCAAATGGAGATTCGATGAATAATCTCTTCAACATCTACATCATCCCCTCATGTTTTTCATACGGATCATCAAATGAACGCACGTCAACTTTTTTCTTTTTGTTTTGTTCAATTTTTTAAGGATTGTTCCATTTCATGTTTTACATCCGGAGGAACTCTCTTACACGCCAACCTCACCCTTTTTCCTGCAAGATGTTGTTTTATTCTATTAATGCCACCACCTTAATTGCTTTTTGACAATATAAACAAGTGATAATTTTTTTACCATCTCGCAGTCGCGCCTTCACTACAATGATTCCATGCAAGATCCGCTCTTCCCTTGTATTTGTAGATGCGGTGATCATAGGTTGAATCATGGCCCGATGATGACATGTCAATCGCTTCAAATCTAAAAAGTTACAACAACAAGGAAGGGAACATTGAATTAACTCAAATCTAAAACTACGAGTACGAGCAATAATGCATAAATTGAGTCACAAATGAATAATGAACATGGCCCAATTAGACTTCATAAATCATAAGAAAGGAACACCGAATTAACCCAAACAATATTCATGTTATGAATTTATTAATTATTACAATGAAAGAATTTTCCCGTTAACCCCAAACAAATGAGTTAATTTTCTTGTTAACCCAAACAACATATGATTATCAATTTTCCTGTTAAAATATTGTGGATCCGTAAAATTCAAACAAATTAGAACACATAATAACTTAATCTATCACATCTAGTTCATTTGATTGATTTAAATTACTCCAATTTGTAGAACAACTTTATTTTTTCCTTAATTATAGGTCAATTTTCTAACGTAAACAAACGAAATTCATACTCAACTATATCTACTTGGATCAAATTTATTGAAGAAAAAATGCATACTTACAGAATCAAGCGAAAATTAAAGAAGAGCACCTATTTTCAATTACGAGAATAGGTAAATAAGTACTAAAGTAGCACCTATTTTGAGAACAGAGGGCATAATCAAACGAAAATTAAAGAAGAATCAAAACGAAAATTAGTACACATGAATGAAGTTGAGATTGAGGTGTGTTACTACCCGAGAACTCCGTGCTTTTGCGAAGCGTGGAATGAGGAGTGAAAACAAGAGAGCCGAGGATCATGGGTTTGTTGAGAGTGATGGATTTAAATGAGCAATGAGATGGAGAGACCGAGAGAAGAAAGAAACAAGGAGAGAACGAAGAAGAAAGAAACGTAAGAATTAGAAAAGTAGCCGCAGAGTGCGTAAGCCCCCGCCCCTAAAGTAATTTTTTTTTTTTTTAATCTATAAGGAGAGGCAGGACAAACCCGTGAACCGGCCACCGGTTCATCAATCAATTAGTTCAATCACGGCTCACCTGCTCGAACGATTTTGAACAGAAATGGTTTAGTGATCCAAACCGGACCGTTGAGTTAACTGATTCCGGTTTTTTCCGATTCGACCGACGGTCCGGTCCGGGTTTGAAAACCTTGTATATGATGATTATAAATTAATTTTTTGAATTTTAATTTAACTTACTATTACTATTAGAATGACTACAAATTTTGCTCAAATAAATAATTATCAAAAACTCACAATTGAACGTTAGTAATGTGTTTTTTTGTTGATATTTTTAATTTAATATCATTGTTTATATATATTTTAAATTTAATATATTAGCTTTTATTTTTAATCTTTCACATTTATATATAGTTTTTAGAGTTCAAAACATGAGTACAACCTAAAACCTAAACTTGGAGTTTAACAAATTTCTATATGAAATAAAATTGTTAGAATGATAACTTGGCATCATGGTTTTATTTTTAAAAGGTAACTAAATTTTTATAATTAATATATAAGTGAGAATTTTTTTATCATTAATTAACTAAAGATCTCCTTTATAAAATAAATTTAGTAACTTAAGTTTAATTATTAATATATTATGTAATATATATTGCACTTTTTAATATTAATTATTATTTTTCATAATATTTTTCCTATACTTTTAATATATTGTTATTTAGGGATAAAATTGTTGTAGAGATAATAGGTTACCATTATGACTTTTAGTTTTAAAAATTAACTAAATTTTAATCACTAATAACATTAATTAACTAAAAATGTCTCCTATGAAATAAAATTGTTAACTAAAGTTTAGACATTAATATATTTTATATTATGTAATATATTTTTAAAATTAATTATTATGTAATCATAATATTTTTTCTTTATTTTTAATATTTCATTATTTAGAGTCCAACGTTGAGTAAAGTAAAATTTAAACATGTTTTTTAAAGTTAAAATCTATTGCTCGACTTAGAAATTAAAGGAATCTTATAGAATAAAATTATTGTAGAATAATAAGTTAATTTTAAAATTTGTAGGATCATAAAAGAATTTTGGTTCTACAACACTAACTATTAATTATTTTTAAGAGATAATAATTTCACAATTAAACTTACTAATTGCAAATAATTTAGTTTGGTTTAATTGTTTCATAATTTATTATTAAATCTTATGATATTACGCTATCCCCTGTGTCTCGTTGGGATTAGAAAAGCGAGTTATAGAATCAACCGAAACCTGTCATGGAGCTTATATAAGAAAAAGAAACTATAAGTTTGGGTTTTATTAGTAGCTATTTGGTTTGCTTTAAAATAAATAAAATAAAAATTAGGGGGACTTTGAAAAGTGCTTGCTTGTAATTAAATTCTATGTCTATATACCAAAAATCATAGATGAAGAACAAAAAAATCAAATTTTGTCTTATTATATATTTATATAGATTTCTTCTTATTCTAAAAGGTATTTTGTGAATATATTATATATGTGTTATTGTTTTAATGTATGGTTTGATTGCTTTATACATACATGATATCGTATATGTACTATGATTGAGGCATTCTTTACTTATCAAATAAAAAAAAACCAAAAGTTGAAAAGGAAAAATTATAGATACGCAAAGAGTAAAATCAAATGTAGTTTCTAAATCATGGTTACCACTTCACTGAAATCTTTGATCTACTTGCAGACACAAAATGAAATCGGTACTAAGAACGCTACCTCTTATAACGTATAATTTTGTTTGCTCGCCAAATTACCTAATGAACTATAAACCTACACAGGGAACAAATAGTGAACACACACAAAAGCTTGATGGCTTGGTTATCAGAATAACTTTGTTCAGGAGAACCAAAAGCATCAATAAAGGAGAAAATTAATTGCTATAGTGCTATAAAATTAATTGTATACCTTGACTCAATATATGGCTTTATTTATAGTTGCTCACACTGCTACCGACTACAAGACACCCAAAGTCAATTAGAATAGGAACCCGATTAGAGTTTCCATAGGAATAAGATCCTTATTATTGGATAAGATCTTCCTTTTAAAAATAGAAACCAAACACGATAAGAAATCATAAGTCAACTTGGACTTTTGAATTCTAGAACACAAAGTCGCCAAGATAACCTACTACTGCCATGCCATGTGGCTTGGGACCAGATTTGGGCATTGGTTATAGACCCAAAAATCTCATCCCAATATTGTTTCCCTCACCCCTATTATAAGAGATATGATAGGGAGTATAATAAGAGGTGGAATAATAAGATCGGAATATCATAAAATCTTGAAGAGTATCCTCCGATGCTTGATCTACGATCCGATGCCACTATCGGGGAGTTAACCAAACCGAAGAGATAAAAGAGGCTTCAAAGCGAATCCATAAGCGATATCGAGAGCTATAATAAGAAAAGCCCATAATCATCATATCGGATAACGTGTCAAAGCTTGTCGAACAGACGGCTCACAAAGTCAATAAATGCGACGGCTTGTCAAAGCTTGTCAAACAGGGACTGACTCATCAAAGCTTTTAAACGGGACAATTTTCTTCAAAGCTTTTTAAACGAAAGTAGGCAGACGATTCACAAAGCTTGTTAAACTGGGAAATTTCGTCAAAGCTTGTTAAACGAGACTACTCATCAAAGCTTGTTAAACAGGACGGCTCATCAAAGCATTTTAAATGGGCGTAAACGTTAATCTCTAGGACTAAAAGTTATCGGTATTGTGATAGGCAACTCCAATCGAACTCAAATAGTCACCAAGAAATATGATGTACGGTGGCATCAAGAAATTTGTTGAGGTGGTATGGGTACGCTTTGAAATTATGTATATGCCAAAATATATATCCCCTTTCCCAAACACTGCTTTACGAGTTTTAAAATGGATGAAAAGAAAAGAAATGGACGGAAAATTTAATTTTCTTTCCAATTCTTATGTTTCGAAGATTTTTAATAAACTAAAAAAAAAAAAATGGATAGAAAACTGGCCACTTTTCCTCAAGAAAGTTTTCTCATTCAAAATTGGCATGATTTGGCCGGAAAAGAAATTGAATAAGTAATATTTTATAATTCCCATATTATCCTCAATTTTTAATATAATAAATTTTAAATTACAACTCATGTCCTCAATTTAAATTTTCTATCATTTTTCATTAAAACTTCGAAACAACACAAAGGAAAACTTCAAGTTTTCTATTCTTTTCTTTTTCTGCTCAAAACTCGTAAACAAAGCGAAAAGTCAATTTTAATCAAGAAGAGAAGTAGCCCAAACCAAATATAGAGCGGAATAACTCGTCGAAGTTATCAAGGCGATAGGGCGCGAGAATTGAGCTTTAATAAAAATCGATCAATTAGCGTTAGATCTTCTATATTATCAAGATAATAGAGGACGCCAAGGAAAACACAAATCTCAATCCGATTATCATTCAACTTGGGTAAACACACGCATCTCAATAGGCAAAAAAATTGAACTAGTAAAATACAACTTGAAACCCGGTGTGTTGCGGTAATTATAATATGAAAATGCTCACGATACTTTTGGCGGAGTAGATGTGATGATGGTTCCGTGGATGCTAAATTAACCGTGAAGCTTAGAGAGAGTGCGAGGAAGAACTACTAGTACATAGGCCTACTATGTGGAAGAACTACTAATACATAGACCCAAATTACGCCTCTACTATGTAATACCGTGACCTCTCTAAAATGTTAACAAAGACACCACCTCTTTTCTCATCTGGGTAAATATTTGTATATGCATCACATTAATACTTGACTCATCTTTTAATAATATCATGAAGGAAGCGATTTTATTTAGCATATAAGATGAGTATCATGAACATTGATAACTTTGAATAAAATAATAATATTACTGCATATAATGAAAGCATTTACACAAATTCAAAATATAATGCATGTTTTAGAGCATTCACTCATATTATATTTGATACTTATTTGAGTGAGCCTTCATCCAAAAATCACTTGATTGTTGGGCTGGAATATTTGGGCCCATAACCAATGCCCAACCAGAGCCCAAGCGCATGCCGTGGATCGATTATTTGGTGACTTGGTGTTCAGAAGGGTCAAAGTCGACTTGTGATTCCTTGCGTCTTTTTCGGTTTTCTCATTTTAAGGAAGAAAGAGCTTATCCAATGATAAGGATGTTATTCTTATAGAAACTCTAATTAGGGTTTCTATTCCCAATTGACTGCGGTGTCTTGTCGAAGTAAGGCGATATAACTATATAAATACAAATGTGCATTAAGGTCAAGGTACATGCACACAATTAATTTATAACACTAAAGCAATTAATTTTTCCATTGTTGATGCTTTTTGGCTGTATTGATTCTCACATCGTGGCTATCTCCGATGTTCCATCGTCCAAGCTTGTTGGTGTGATCACTATTTGTTCCTTGTTCATGTTATTGTTCGTTGTTTGGTGATTTGGTGAGTGGACAAATTTAGGCGTTTCTAATTGAGAATAGGACTCCATTAGAGTTTTCAGTAGGAATAACATCTATCATTGAATAAGATCTTCATTCCTAAAAACTGGACAAGGAATTATAAGTCAACTTGGACTTTGACCATTCTAGAACACCAAGCTACCAAATAATCGATTCACCCATGGCCGGCTCGAGCTCAAATTTGGACATCGGTTATATGGACTTGAAAATTTTCATCGCAACACTACCTATGGTAGAATGACAAGACATCTAATTTCCGTACTAACGATTTGGAACTATAGAACCCGATACGTAGAACGCAGTGACAATAAAAGTTCCCTAGTAACCTCATTACGAACACCTTTGGTTTACTTTCAATCTTTATCTATTAAAGCTTTTAAATTCATGAAATAATTTTTGTTTCATGAATGCTTATTATAACTTCATACCGTGGCTTTATGAAATAATTTTTAATGCTCAAGTACTCTAGATGAACCATGTGGCAAGCATCACACTTTGTTTACTGCTTGCCAGATAGGATACATCTCATTGTCGGGCCACTTCTATAAACCACATGTTATAAACATATATATATCTGGGAGGATCTGAAATGGACCAAAAGAGCGGATTCAAGGAGAGGACCAAGCAAAACACGCGGGTTTCAGTGGTGCAGGTCGGAAAACACGCGGATTGACACGAAACCCGCGTTTTTTGCCTTGGTCCGCCTTCGTCCGCTCTTTCGTCCTGGCTTAGATCCTCCCCTATATATATATATATAATACCAATTACATTTTTGAAAAGCAACTCCATTTCCCACCCCATTTCCCACCTGTGAACATTTGCTAGATTCTTCCCCTCAAAAGTCCTTCACCCACCACATGTCATCATCACATGTGGGCCCCACCATTTATTATATACTGAATAATCTCCTACCGATTATTTTGAAAAATGGTTAAATGGGGGTCCAAATAATAAGCAAAATTTACAACAACTACTATAAAAATCATCTCAATATTTTTAACAACATTTATCATCATTATTATAATTCGCAATATTTAACAACCAGGTCGTTCCCAGGAAAGAGTGGGTTTTCCGATAAGGATTTTTCCCTATTGGCGCGCAATTAGGTGACCAAATCTCTCTCCTCGATGTAACTTCGGAGACATCGCATAATATTGCAAATAATAATATTAATAACTTTGTCAGTCTCAATTATTGATTTAATAATATATAAATATCGATAATAATTGAATCAAATAACGGAGATACTACAAACCAATTATCGTAAGTAATAATTGAACAAAACCGAAAGTGATTTCTCACGTAAAGATCAATAATCAATAATTTAGTGCTACTAGCAACCACGCCAGACATCGTATTTTTTAACACTTGGTGTTTCAAATAAATTAATGGTAAAACTTCCGTCGTTATTTTTATAAAATATTTTTGTCGCTTTTCTCAATCCGACAATAATTTCATCCATGGGTCCACCAATGATTGTGCCGTCAGTACGTAATATTCTCTCGTTAAAACTAATATTCCCCTCACCAATCGAATATTATATAATAACTTGCATTTTGCAAAATTTATAAATATTACCCTACAACTATAACATTATATCAAATTCATTCCATAATATTCAAAATGATATTTATAGAAAATCATCTTTATTCATAAAAGTTGGGGTCTTACAACCTCCCTTTTATGAAATTTAACCGCCTCAAATTAGGGTACGATTGATTCGGTATGTCAAGAGGTAAGGATACCTTGATTTCATTTCGATTCTAACTCTCGTGTCATTTTCTCAACATCGTGGTTCCTCCACAAAACTTTCGACTTGAGGTATAACAGAGAGCGTAGAACATGTTCTTCTTCATCCAAGATTTTAACAGAACCTCTTCATACGTTAAATCTTCCGCTATTTCGTCCGGTTCTAACTCAATAATGTGGTTCGGGTCTTTCACATATTTACGTAACATGGATATGTGAAAACGTTATGAACACGTAGACATATTAAGTGGTAAAGTTAGTCCATAAAGCCACAGCTCCTACTCGATCGAGGATTAAAATAGGCCAACGAATCGAGGATCGAGCTTTTCTCTTCCAAATCTTGTAACTCCTTTCCATGGAGCAACACGTATCAACACATGATCTCAACATCAATTCCACGCCCTTTCGATGAAGATCAAGATAACTCTTTTGTCGATCTTCAGGAGGTTTTTATACGTTGTCGATCATTTGAATCTTTTCCGTAGTCATACGCATCAACTCCGGCCCCAACAATGTTACTTCACCCACCTCATCCCAAAGATATCGAGAATCCACACTTTCTTCCATACAACACTTCAAATGGAGCCATGCCAATACTTTGTTTGATAAACCACATTGAGGGAAAACTCCACCAATGGTAAGAACTTATCCCAACTTCCCTTGAAGTCAAGGACACGTAGTCTTAATAAATCTTCAAAAGTTCAATAGTCCTCTCGATCGCCCATCCGCTTCGAGGATGATATGTTTAAGCTAAATCATAATTGCATTGCCATAGCTTTTTTCTAAACCAACCCAAAATCGTGAAGTGAATCTTGGGTCTCGATCGTAAACTATGGATACCGGCATACCATGCAATCTTTTAAATCTCATTTATGTACATACGTCAGCAAGACGCTCAAATGTATAAGTTTCTCGATAGGTAAGAAATGAGCCGATTTGGTCAATCTATCAACAATGACCCAAATCGCATATATGCTCGAGAAACCTTTGGGAAGACCAAGAACGTAAATCCACGGTAATGTGCTCCCACTTCCATTCGGAATTTCAAGTGATTGCAATGGACCTTTTGGTACTTGATGTTCGCTTGACTCGCTGACAAGTTAGACACCTTGAGATAAACTCCGCGATCTCTCTTCATATCGCTTCCACCAAAATGTATGTCAAGATCATGATACATTTTGATACTCCCATGATGGATTGCAAATGGTGTGTTGTGTGCTCCATCATGATTTTATACTTTAAATCGTGGTCGTTAGGAACACAAAGTCCTGAGTTGACTCAAGTATTCCTTCCTCATCGATTCTTCGCTCGCAAATAGCACCTTCTTGCACTTTCTTCCTCATACGCATCGGCCCAGTGTCCAGTAGCTCGAGCAGCCTTTAACTTTATCGATTAAAGTTGGTTCTACTCAGATATTCACCATCATCACGTTGGGTCCCTCGAGTCTTTAACTCTATCTCCATCCTTTGCAAGTCATATAAAATGGGCCTTTCAGACGGGATAATATCACACTCGCATTCAAGATATGATCTTCTACTCAATGCGCCACCATTACGCTCTTTTACCGTGATGGTATTGAATGGTATGACTCATAATCTTTCAATAGTTCAAGCCAACATCGCTACACATGTCGAGTTCCTTTGGGTGAAGAAATATTTGAGGCTTTTATGATCCGTAAAGATCTCCACTTTCTCCCCATACAAGTAATGCCTCCAAATTTTAAGTGCGAAGACAACAACCGCCAACTCTAGATCATGAGTAGGATAATTCCTCTCATATTCTTTTGAGTTGTCGAGAGGCATAAAGCTATGACTTTTCCCATGTTGTATGAGAACACATCCTAACCCTTTTTCCCGATGTATCATCAGAGATGACAAATCCTCCGAGCAGATGGTATTGTCGTAACAAAATAAATGAGTCTCCTCTCGAGTTCTTGAAAACTCTTTCACATTCCACGCTCCAACCGAATTTTATATCTTTTCTAGTCACCGAAAGTTAATGGAGTAGCGATTCGAGAAAAACCTTCCACTAATCTCCGATAATAACCACTTAATCCGAGAAAGCTACGTGACTTCTATCACTCGATTTAGGTTGCTTCTACCTTTGAATAGCTTCAATCTTTATCCGTCAACAGATATTCCACGACTTGATACTACGCGCCCAAGGAATGCTACTTCCTCAAGCTTTAACTCGATTTCTTCAACTGGCATAAAGCTTGTTTTCAACAAAGCTTTGGAGTATCGTACCTCAAGTAAGTTGTTTTCTTGATCTTCACCGCTTTTTGAATATATGAGGATGTCATCAATAAAGACGACCACAAAGTGATCCAAATATTCCTTGAATACTTGGTTCATCATATCCATGAAGGCAAAGCAGGAGCATTAGTCAATCCAAAAGATACGACTAAGAATTCATAATGCCCGCATCGAAGTTCTCAAAGGTTCTTTGAATATCCTCGCTTTTAACCTTCAATCGATGATATCCAAAACGAAGATCGATTTTTGAAAAGAATTCGTTCCTTGTAATCGGTCAAACAGTCATCAATGCGAGGTAACTGATACATATTCTTGATGGTGACATGGTTCAATTTCCGGTAGTCAATACAAAGTCGATACCATCCATCTTTCTTCTTCACTATAATGTGAGCACCCCAATGAGACGATTACAGATCGAATGAAACCAATGTCTAACAATTCCTACAATCGAAGTCTTTAACTCCTCAAGTTCAATAGAGCTATTCGACATGGGGCTTTGAAATGGGTTTTGTAACGTTCAAGGTCGATACAAAATTCAATTTCACGCCTGGGTAGGCTGTGAAGTTCTTTTTGTGGAATACGCTAAGAAATTTATTAACAATAGAAATATCATTCAAAAACCGACGATTTTGTTTAAATTCGTGATACGAGCTAAGAAAGCTCGACATCCATTTTTTAATAAACGAATAGCTTTTATGGCTTGAGACGACGTTGATTGATTTTAATGGTTTGGTTGTTTGAATTCAGCATAATAGGTTGGTTAGAATATGAAAGTTAACAACCTTATTTAAAATAATCAATTTTCGCATGATGAGTAGTTAACCAATCAATCCTTGTAATCACATCAAATGCAAGTATTTTCAATGAAATAAGATCGACAGTAATGTGAGGGTACCGATTTGAACCAAACAAAGACTTATAAACAAATGGATGTAATGAAGGTTTCTCCCAAACGAGTTTCCTGCAGATAAGTCAAAGTCTAATTTCTCCGAGTCAAATTTAATCGTTGAGCGTAAGTAGAGAAATAAAAGAATGGGTAGAACCCAAGATCAAATAAGGTATAGACTTCGCTAGAGTTTATGATAAGCTTACCCGTGATGACCTCGTCGGGTTCCTTGCTTCTCGGGAGGTCACAACAAAAGCCTCCTCGAACTACTCGGTTTTGACTTGTCTCGACGGTATTTTGTGTCACCATTCCAACCGGATTTGTCTTCTGCACGCACAAAAATCTAAGCCAGGTGACCTTTCTTCCACAATTATAACACGCTTTTGATGGCATCGCGCTAGTTTGACCGATATGTCCTCCCTCCGCATTTGAAGCATATGATAGGTGGTCGCTTCTCCTTCCTTAACAACAGTGTGCTGTCGTGCCGACGCTTTCCATCATTGTTGAATCTCCTCTTTGAAATGTCCATTTCTATTGCTCTCGCCATGATTACCAATCAAGTGGTTACCATTTCGCATGTTGATTTCTCCACGCTTGTTGTCACCGCTTCGATGATCGCTACCACTCGGTATTATTATTTTGCTTATTGCTTTCTTGGTTCAGTTGACTCGTTATCGCTACTCCAATAATCGAGCCCTATTTACAACATCAAAATACAAACACAATTTATGAGAAATTAGATATTAATTTATCTCGGGTTTCAAACCTCTTAGAAACATCCGCTATATTCTTTCCTCATTATCAACCAAGTGAGACGCAAACCGGACAACTCTGGCAAACTTAGATTCAGATCGCGACACTGGCCATATTGTTCGCTTCCAACTGATGAACTCTCACTCTTTCATGTGACGTAATACTTTTTCGAAAGTACTTGTCAGTTGAATAGTTCTTCGAACTTTTCCAAGACATCTTCATGGCGCAGTCGAAAGTACGCTTTACCGATTCCCACCAAGAATCCGGCTTCTCCTCGCAATATAAAGGTGGCAAGTGGAACCTTTGCTCTCTGAGCATCCCAAGACATCAAATATCTTGGTGATTCGCTTTTATCCACGCTCGCCTTTAAGTGATTTTGGCTTCCAATAAACTCGTGGTCCCAGCCTCGAATCATTTAGCGTTGGACTGGTCCGAGAGTTTCCAAAGAGTTTCCACCTACATTTTGGATGTAGAGCCGCCTCACCGATGTCGTCATGAAGATAAAGCCTCCGAACATTCCATCATTCATCATTTGGTCAAGGTTGTTGTTTTCAGATGAGGATTTTCGCCTCGATGCATATTATCCCTCATATTTCGATCTGCAGTGACTCAACGGTCTCCTCGTGCTCCATTGCTATTCTCAATATTCTCTGATGTCATTTTCAGACACCGCCACAAAGCAAGGGTTAATCGACATGACATATTATCCCTATACTTCGACCGACCAATTAAATACCAAATAAACTTAGCAGTTGGCACTAGCGCCAAGTGAATTTTCCTGCCTCCCTCCTAGTTCTGTATCTCACATCTTAGCTAGGATTATATCCTTAAGCTTTGATATTAAATCTGACGCCCCAAAATAGGTATACATCACCTATTCTCGAAAGTCGCCAAATACATGGTACAAAAATACAAATACAACCTTAAATATATCAATACGTGATGTGAGTTTTAATAAAAATATTATCTTCTGTACAAGATTCAAACTCAAAATAAGTCCTCAATATTTATTATCACACTATTTCATAGAATAAAGGAGGACTACTAATGCTATCATCTCCGACCTGCCACTGCTCCCCGACTAACCTCGCCACATTCTCATTTCCTCAAGAGAATAAATGAAAGAAAAGTGGTGAGCTCAACTATTTCCAAGAAGAAATATTATGACCAAGATAATACAAATTAAATTATCATTAGTCTTCAACAAAGTTGTTCAACCCATAAAATATAACAAACATCAAGTTTAATCAGATCACGAATAAGCAATCCATTGTAAGAGTCAAGTAGAGAATAAAATCTACTATCTTCATGATTTAAAAGGTTTTTCATTACTTTATCGCCGTATCTAGCTTAATAAATAATCCACATCATCCCCGCACTAATGTACCAATGATATTCACTAGTATCACCACTCACAAATTATCCATGTATCACGGGCCATGATATTCGTCGTATTCATCAATGGTCATGATCATGCCTAACAACTCTGTCCATCAATTTACTAATGATAAACGAGGATTTTACCACATCATTTGTAACATTACTAATCATGATTATAACCAATAATCCTCTGTCATAATCATATCAAGTCCA